>JAREIK010007736.1:0-84186 GCA_029783825.1 Sapria himalayana
CATATACATGACATATAGAAATATAGATAATAGACAGATATATAGATAGATAGGAGACATGCATATAAATAGATAGTTAAATACAAAGATAGACAGATAGATAGATAGATATTTGTTAGACAAATAGATAGACAAATCTATTTATAAATTGATAAATAGATAATAGATAGATTTATAGACATACAATAATAGATAGATATATAGATAGTAAAATATATAGATAGATAGTCAGAGAGATAAATAGATAGGCAGATAAATATAAATACATATGATTGATTCATATATTTCTAGATAAACAGATATATATATATAGATAGATAGATTAATAGATCGATAAATAGAAATAGAGATCGATATACATATACACGGATAGATTGATAGCTTGATAGATAGAAAGATAGATAAACTGATAGAAAGATTAATAGATAGACAAATAGATAAATAGAAAGATACACAAATTGACAAATAGACAAATAGACAAATAGACAAATTGATAGATATATAGATAGACAAATGGATAGATAGAAATATATAATGATTAACTAATAGATAAAAAGGTAGTATATGTTAGATAGATGGAAAGATAGATAGATTGTTTGATAGTTAGTGATTTTGATAGATAGAAATATATTAATATTCACAAATTCATAGAATGATAGAAAGACATATCGATAAATAGATAGATAGAAATATTAACATAGAGGCATATATATATTAGAGATAAGATTTTATATATAAATAGATAGATAGAGAATTAGATAATTAGATAAAATATCAGATAGATAGATAAATAGATAGATAGATAAATAGATAGATGGATAGACACATAGTTAATAACAAATTGATATTTAATAGATTGATAGAGAAACAGATAAACAAATATATAGATAGATAGTTAAACAAATAGATAGTTAGACAGATAGAAAAATATAAAAATAAATTAGAAGATAGAGAAATAGATAGATTGACTTAGATAAATAGATATATAAACATAGACAAATAGATAATTAAATATATTACAAATAAACAAATAGAAATATAGAAAGATAGAAAGATGAACAAAAAGATAAATATAAAGAAAGATAGACTGATATATCTAAAGACTGAAACATTGAAATATAGTTAAATAGGTAGATAGGTAGACTCATAGATAGATAAATAGATAGGTAACTAGATATTTAGATAGTAGTGAATTAGATAGCACTTTAAAGATAGAGAGATTGTTAAATTGATAGAGTGATAGATTGATAGATAGACAGACAGATAGATAGATAGATAGACAGATAGACAGATACACACACCACACACCACACACAACACACACACAGAGACACCTAGATAAGTAGACAAATAAGTTATTGAACTAATATATAGATAGAAAAATGGATAGTTAGGCAAATTGATAGATAAATAAATAAATAGATTCATAGACAGGTGAATGGATAAACACATAAACTTATAGACTTATAGACTAATATACAGACAGAGAGAAAGACATATAGACATATTGATTGTTTGAAGGTTGACAGATAGACAAATAGACAAAATGATCGATAGAAACATAAATATATGTATTGATAGATATTTAGATAGATATACATATAGATAGATAGATAAATAAATAAATAGATAGATTGATATATAGATAAACATATAGACAAATGGATAGATAGTTTAATATATATAGATAGATAGACATATATACATATAGACATATAGATAGATACAAAATTAGACAGATAGATGGATAGGTAGATTTATTGACACATAAACACATAGAGTGATAAACTAATAAACTATAATACATAAATAAATAAATAAATATATATATATATATATATAGTAACAAACAAATATAAAGATAGATAAAATATTAATAGATAGATAGATCGATAAATAGACACTTAGAAAGATAGGTAGAGATATAGATAGAGAAATATTGACTGAGATATATATAAATAGATAGATAGATTGATTTATTAATTGATTAATTGATAGAATATAGATAAATAGATAGATAGTTAGATAGATAGTTAGATAATTATAGAGATAGAGAGATATATTGATAGATAGATAGATAGATAGATGATTAGATAGAAAATTATATAAACAAATAGATATAAAGACAAATAGACATAAAGAAATACAGATTGATAGATTAATAGATAATTAGGTATGTAGGTAGATAGATATAAACATATATAGATAGAAAGATATAAATAGGTATATAAATAGAATGATATAAATATACATAGATAAATCGACAGAAAGATAGAATGGTAGAAAGAAAGATAAATAAATCGATAGATTAAGAATATTAATTAATGGATAATTAGATAGATAGATTGATTGATTGTTGGTTTCTTAGATAGATAAATAGATGATAGATAGACTAAAAAATACTTAGTTACATAGATATACAAATAGAGAGATAGATCGATAGAAAGATAGACAAATAGATAAATATATAATTAGATAGATAAAAAGATAAATAGATAGTTGAATTGATAGATAGATAGATTGATAGATAGATATATATATATATATATATATATATGATAACACACACATAGATAGATATATACATATATAGATAGATAAATAGATAAAAAGATACATAGATATATTATAAGATAGATAGTTAGAGAGACAGAGAGAGAGAGAGAGAGATATATATATATATATATATATATTGATTAGTGATAGATAATTATATAGATAGATAGAAAGATAGATGAATAGATAAATAGTTAGATAGATATAAAGATCAAATAGACAACTAGTTTGTTGGACATTGAGACATATTCATAGATAGATAGATAGGTAGAAAGATAGATATATACAAATATAGATAGATATATAGGTATATAGATAGATAGATAGATAGAAGTATATATAGATAAATAGATAGGTTAGACAGATAGACAAATAGATAGATATATAGATAGATATATAGATATATAAATTTATAGAGATATAGATATATTGATACATAGATAGATAAAAAGATAGATATACAGACGAAATGATAGAAAGAAAAATAGATATATAGACAACTAGAAAGAAAGTCATATAAATATATAGACATATAGATACACAGATAGATAGATAGGTTGATAGGTAGATAGTTATAAATATAATTAGGTAAATAGATAAAAAAGATATATAGGTAGATAGATAGATATATAAATAGATAGATTCATAGATAGCTAGATAGATAGATAGATAGAAAGATAGATAAATAAGCAGATAGATAGATTGATTGATATATACATAGAGAGACATATAGATAATGGATAGATAGTTAGATAGATAGATAGATAATTAGATAGAGAGATAGATAGATTGATAGTTAAAAAGATATATATATATATATATATATATATATATATATATATATAGGTGTATAAATGGTATATATATATATATAGTAAGATTGATATATAGATAGAAAGATATATAGTTGGAAAGATAGATAGATATATAATAAGATTGATATATAGATAGAAAGATATATAGTTGGAAAGATATATAGATATTTAGATATATAGATAAATAAATAGATAGATAGAAGATAGATAGATAGATAGATAGAAAGATATTTAGATAGATGACAAGATAGACACACATATAGATAGTTAGACAGATAGAGATATTGATACATAGATAGGTAGATATGTAGATAGGTAGATAAGTAGATAAATAGTTAGATAGGTTTATAGATAGATAGATAGGTAGATAAATAGATAGATAAATACATAGATAGATAGATAGATAAAAAGATTAAATAATAGATAGATAAATAGATTGAAGGATATGTAGATAGATAGATAGATTGTTTGATTGATAATTAGATTGATATATTTATATATATAACGATAAATACAAATATATATCGATATATACTATATAGCTATATAGAAAGATAAATAGAAATATAAATTTGTATTTTGATATATCAATAAATAAATATTTACATAGACAAACATATAGATAGATAGATAGATAAAGATTAGACATATAGATAATTTGATAGATAGATATATAGATATAGAGATAGATAGACAAACAGATAGATTAATACACACACACACACACACACACACAAATAGATAGTTAGATAGATAGATACTTAGATATAAAAATAGATATATAGAAAATTAGAAAGATAAATTGATTGATTGATTGATTGAGATAATGATAGATTTTTGATTGATATATAGAAAGAGAGACAACTATATAGACAAATATATGGACGGATAGAAAGATAGACAAATAGACAAATAAATCGACAAATAGACAGATAGATAGTTAGATAGATAGGTATATAGGTATATAGGTATATAGATAGATAGATAGATCTATCGATCGATATATAGATAAAAGATATAAAAATACATAGATATATAAATAGATAGATAGATATTTAGATAGACACATACGCAGATACACAAATAGATAATTATATAGATAGATATATAGATAATTAGATAGATAGATATATCTATTGATTTATTAATAGATAGACAAACTAACAAATATAAATAAATAAATAAATATATATATATATAGACATATAAATAAATAGATATAAAGATATATAGATAGGTAGATAGGTAGATATGTAGATAGGTTGATAGGTAGTTAGGTAGATATAAAGACAAAAAAGGTAGATAGATAGATAGACACACACATACATGGGTAGATAGATAGATAGATTTATAGAATGATAGATAGATAAATAGATGGATAGATTGTTAGATAGTTAGTTAGACAGATATATATATATATATATATATATATATATATATATATATATAGAAAGATAGATATATAGAAAGTTAGATAGATAGATATACATATATATATATATATATATATAAAATAGATGGATAGTTATATAGTCCATTATTTTAATAGACTGATTGACTGATAGATAGAAAGACAGATAGGCAGAATTATTGATAGATATATAGATAGTTGACAAAGAGATAGATACTTAGATAGACATAAAAACTTATAGATAAATATACATATACATAGAAATATAGATAGACAAATAGATAGGTAGAGAGATAAATAGATAGACGAATAAACAAATAAACAAAAGATAGAAAGATAGATAGATATATAAATAAATAAATAAATATATATATATATAGTAACATCCAAATATATAGATAGATAAATATTTTGATAGCTAGATTGATAAACAAACAAACACATAGATAGATAGGTAGAGATATAGATAGAGAGATAGATTGATTGAGAGATATATAAATAGACAGATAGTTTTATTTATTGATTTATTGATTGATAGATAGACAAATAGAAAGATAGTTAGATAGATAGATTGATAGATAATTAGATAATAGATAGGTTTATTGATAGATAGATAGATGAATAGATAGAAAATTATATAAACAAATAGATAGATTGACAAATAGATAGATATAAAGATAAATTGATAGATTGATAGATAATTAAATAAATAGGTATGTAGGTAGAAAGATTGGAAATATATAGATAGAAAGATATATAGATTGATATAAAATTAGAATGATATATAATACATTGATAATTAGATATAAAGATAGATATATTGATAGATAAATAGATAGATAAAGATAAATTAATTAATAAATAATTAGATAGATAGATAGATAGATAGATTGTTTGTGTTTGATACTTAGATAGATAATTAGATAGATGGATTGACTAAAAAATAGTCTGTTAGATAGATAGACAAATAGAGAGATAGATAGAAAGATAAACAGGTAGAAAAATAGATAAATATATAATTAGATAGATAAAAAGAGAGATAGATAATTACATAGATAGATAGATATTAAAATTGATAGATAGATTGGTGGATAGATAGATATATATAGATATTTAGATAGATAGATAGAAATAATGATTAGTGTTAGATAATTAGATAGATAGATAGATAGATAAATAGATAGACAGTCAGATAGAGATATATATATAGATAGACAACTAGATTGATAGACACTTAGAAATATTGATAGATAGATAAATAAAGATATAGACATATAGATAATTAGATAGATTGATATATAGATATAGAGATAGACAAACAAACATATAGATTAATAGATATATATATATATATATTGATACAAATAGATAGATAGTTAGATAGATAGATACTTATATATTAAAATAGATAGATAGAAAATTAGAGAGATAAATTGATTGATTGATTGATTGATATATAAAATGATAGATAGATAGATATAAAGAAAGATTGAAAACTAGTTAGACAAATATATGGATGGATAGAAAGATAGATAAATATACAAATAAACAGACAGACATACAGATAGTTAGATAGAAAGATAGATAAGTATATAGGTATATAGATAAATTGAAATATAGATATATAGATAGATTTATAGATAAAATGTTAGAAATATAAATAGATATATAAATAGATAGATAGATATATAATTTTATATATAGGTAGATACACAGATAGATAATTAGATAGATAGATATATAGATAATTAGATAGATAGATAGATAGATATATAGATTGATTAATAGATAAAAAAATAAACAGATAGATAGATATATAAACATATAATTAGATAGTCGAATATATAATTAGATAGATAGACATTAAGATAGATAGATAATTTAATAGATAGATAGATAGATAATTAGATAGAGAGATATATAGATAAATAGATAAAAATATTGATAGATCTATATAGAAATATATATAGAAATATATACACACACACACACACACAACTAGATAGATAGACATATTGACAGAATGATAGATTAATAGTCAAATAGATAGATTGATAGATAGATAAATAAAAGATAGTTAGAAGATAAAAAAATTATCAATATTAATAATCCATAGCTATTAGCAAGGGATTAGCTTGAGAATAGGAATAGATGTTTATTTTACATTGAATTACAAATTTGTGATAAATTTTTGACGGATTAGAGATGGTATGGACATTTTTGTTTGAAAATTATCTCTAGCTAATATTATCATAAATTTTCATGCAACAAATTGCTGGCATTTTAGGAATGACTTTAGAAACTAATTTTACCTAGCTAATTAGCTCGAAACAAAATCCCTTGTTATATAATATTTTGAAATTTTTTTTATGATTTTATATTTAATTGCAAGCGATTATTCCTTAAATGATAATTTTCATATATGCATTTAGCTAGTGATATTTCCCTTGCTATTTGGGCTGACATAAAAATTTCACAAATCTTTATTGATTTAATTTTTTTTATATTCTTTATTTTAATATCGTATTTAATTATATATATTAAAAGTATACCATGGTCTAAGGATGAGCGATCCTTGAATGACACATTCTCCTCATATAATTATAAAAATAGGATATTATTAAAAAATAATTTCAAAATATATAAATATGAAAAAAAATTACATTAATAAAGACTAAAATATATATTTTTATGTTTATAAAATATTTAAAAAATTATATAATTTATTTTTTTGAAATATTTAATTATGATATTAAATATTTCTATTAAAAAAACATTAAAATAATTATATAATTATAATCATTTTTTAAGATATTTTTATTGATAAATGAACATTCATAAAAATTACTACTAATAAACTAAAATATTTAATTGTATGATTAAATAAAAAAATATATAAAATATCTGAATTAACAAATAAACAAGTAAATATTTATATTATTTAAAGTAAAAAATATATATTTATATGATTATAGAAATCTTTTAAAAAAATATTTACAAAAAATTATGAAATTTTTGAATTATAAAAAAAATTCAAATTTTTAAAAAAATTTAAAAGAAAATAAATTGCTATTTTAAAATAATACATGTATGTTTTAATTACAACAAAAAATTTGATGATTTAAAAAATAAATAACTCAGTGTGGTTATTAAAAGAACACTTCAAGTATTTTTTTTAGGGTTTCCAAAGATTTATTTACAATATTACTAATGAAATTTGTGTCATAAAAATACTTAAAATTATTTACAATATTACAACATTTTTGAAAAATAATACCAAATTGACCCTAAGCTAATTTGAATTCAAATTTTATTTTTTGTCCCAACTAAAATTTATAAGAATTAATCAATTTAGTAAATCTTTACTATTAACTTATAATATTCCATTTTTATTAAAATAATAAATATATATTATTGATCTTCTCATTTTAAGTAATTTTTGGAATTTTATAAATTATAAATTATATCAAATAATATGTAATTTTAAGCCTTTATAATTATTTCATATTATATTCATAATTTTTTTTTGAATTCATAAAAATATATAAACTATATATATATATATATATATATATATATATGAAATACTTTATTATAATATAATATTTATTTATTCATGAAATATTATCATTTATGGTTAAATAAAAATTATTTCAATTTTTTATTTAAAATTTAATTTTTTTTAATTTTAGTTTACTTTTATATTTTTGTCTCTTTTTTTTTCAATATATTTACATCCATATTTTTATTTATAGTTTTTGTGAAAAAAAACACTAAGTATTCAAGCACTTAAAACATTTTTTATATCTTTCGAAGAGGAAGTGAGGTGAACAAAATAAGAATATGGGAGCAACCTATGGGCCATACATCTTTCTGTTATCAGGTAAGATTGTTATTACTCTTCTCCTTCAAAATACTATATACATTTCTCTATCTCTCTCAATTTGATTACCACTGACGGAAGTTGGTTTATACAGAATATTCGGTTTTAATTTTTTTTAATTTTCTCCCAATTTTTTTATTCTTTCTTCTATTTTCACATCACTAATATGATTTTGACTTCCACCATTAATGAACAACAAATGGTTAGTGTAAACTGTTCTTTTACTATTTAATTTTTTAAGTTTTATGGATTTCAAATACTAAATGTATGCATATTGTTTTATGCTTCTGTAACTTAAGAAAAAAAATGCTTAATGTTTTCTACTTCTGTAATTTAAGAAAAAACAAACTCAATGTTTATGGGTTCTGTTTTGATTGTCTCCAAAAATATTATAAGTAGATAACTTTATATATACTTTTATACATTTATATTATCATATGACATTATAAAAATGTCTATACTTTAATATATATAAACATATTACATTATAATAAACTTTGATATGTTTATATAAAAATATAATGTTAAACATACACACACACACACACACACACACACATATGTATAAATGTTTATAAATATTTATACAACATTTACATAAAACTATTCATTTATATAAATTTTATAAACATATAAAATGTTTATACATATTTGTAAACATTTAATACATATAAATTTTTATATAAATATATAATATTTATAATTTTAATAAATGTGATATATATACTATATAATATTTATAAAAGTATTACATATATTAATTTATATATATATAACATTTATAAAAATATTTAAACACAACATTATATCTAAACACTTGTATATTTATATTATCATATGCCATTATCTATAAAAGTGGATACTTTAATATAAATGTGCAAACTAAGATAATAGTTATGTGCAATATGATGCTTGTATGCATACATGAGAGATTATCTCTATAATGTATATCAATATGAAGAACTCGATATATCATAGAGGGATATTTTAAGTAAATATATAAGTTGATAAATCATTTATTATAGTAATATGATAAAATCATTAGTTATCTCTATAATGCATACCATTGTGGCAATATGATAAACCATTTGCTATAGAATATACAAGTTCAAAGTTGGTTACTTTGTTTTTTTTTATTAATGGATTATTTGCCGTCTTATTTAATCAGTTATATTTTTAAGTAATTAAATTTTATTTTTATTTTTTGGACATGTTATGATTATATCTTTTTTATGGTCAGTTATTTTATTTATTTGAATATTATTGATATGTCACTTATTCATTATTACTTGAATATTTATTTTTTAATTGAGATGTTATAAATTGTGTATTTGTTATACATTATGCAATTTATCAATGGTATATGAAATAATATGTTTTTTAATAATAAAATAATATGAAAATTTAATTACTAATAAATTGTTTTCATGGTTATTAGTATATTATTTATTTTTCATTGTTATAACCATAAATTAAGTTTTTATTATTGAAATTTATTTTATTAATTTATAAAAAATATTATAAAAAATAACCTTACAATTTCTTTAATTATTAACCATAAATGTAATTTATTTATGGAATATATAATTTATGGTTAAATATAAAATAATTTCGTTTTCTAATTTTTTCATCTATGACTCATCTCCCCCCCATCTGGCCATCTCTACATATCAAACAAAGAACATTTCTCTCCCTATCTCTTTCCTCTATCTGTATTTATTTGTTTATTTTCATTATAATTTATTTAAAAATTAGTAATGAGTTTTGCAAATTAAAAATTGATAGTGATCTAATTGGTGCTTTTTTGTTGAGTTCTTGTGTGTTAACGTAAAATTGGAAGTGTGAAGTTTTTTTTCTTTTAATGATTTTTTTTAATGTTTTAATGGATGTCAATTCAACGAAAGTGTGGTAGCTTCTTAAAATCAAAGAATAATAGTAAAAGAGGATGAATAAAATACTAACAGAGGGGAAAAGAGGAGTAAGGTACTGTAATTTTTAAATTCAAAGAAGAGCAAGATACCATGCATTCTCAAAGCACACTGGCCATGCATGGTATCATATTTTGTGTATACATTTATAATAAGTAATTGTTCCATCATTATATAATGTTAACATGAGTAATATGATAGATAATTTGATTACTAATAGAGTATACAATTCTTTTTTTAAAAAAATGTGCATATAGTATATATATCCAATGTAGTTGATGTGTGATGCATGTGAGGTCGTTTATTTAATGCAGTCTATGTTTACTTTACCTGCGCAATTTTTTTGTTTACAATGAAACATGTATACTAATATACTTTTTTACACAAAACACTTGCCAATTTTTTATCACACATATAAAAAATTAGAAATGATCAAAAATAATATTGTACAACTAAATAAAAACAAAAAAAATCAAACAAGATGCAACACGTCATCAACTAATGATTTTCAACAATTTGACTATGATCTGATGTTGATTATGAGATTATTACTGAGAATCAATATATCAAGGTAAAGTTTATTAATTAAAATTGTTTATTGGATCATAAATCTCCATATGAAAAAAATATCTTTAATATTTGTGTGATATTTTAGATTTAAGTGTATTCTATAAGTATATTTTTTTATAAATTCAACAATTAGCAATAAAAATTAATGATAAACAAAATCAAAAATTATTATTAATGCATAACTATAATACTCTTGATATATGATACTATTGTATGTTTTTCCTTTTAATTTTTTCTTTTCAACTATTTTAGAGTTAGCATATGTAAATAAATTGTTGTGCTGATGATTATACTCTTGATATATGATACACACCTGCACACACAAACATATGTTATGATGTATGTATGTATAGGTTTTTGTGTTGTATTTATGTGTATCATTTATTTTTTGTCATTATATATTTGCAACTTTTTGGCTTAGTTTAAAATTATAATATGAGTATATTAAAAGATTTTTAAGTTATTTGCAAATATAGGCATGTAATTGTTTGATAAAATTAATTAACCTATTTCAGAAGCTTTTAAAAAAGTGAAATGACCATTTGGTTGATTTACTCATTAACTAATTGGGAATTGTAAAAAAATAGCCCTCTCGGGCTGCTCTTGCCAAAATTTAGCTTTTTTTTTAATATTTAATTGAAAAAAATATATAAGTGATGAACATATCTATAATTTTTGCTAAATTAATAAGTTCCCATCCTTCATATTGATTAGGTATTAATTGATGTGTATGTAAGTTTTCTTTACCAAACAATCTTTCATTTTCAATTTTACACAAATTATGTTAATGTTAATGTCTGTAATTTTTTGTATCTCTAATCAGTCCAGATTTGTAAGCTAGAAATCCTTAAGTGTAGTTTGCTTCACATCTATGTTTTCTAGTTGAATACTTTGTATGATATGTTTATAGTCCAAATATGTTTTTGTTCATGTCTAATTTCTTTATTAATTAATTAGCCAAGAGTTCTTGGAATTGGCACTTCATTCCATTAATATTTTATATCCTATTTATTTTAATATTCAAAGATTGAGTTGAATTATAGTAGAAATTTTGGTCTTTGATCTTTATTGAGAAGTGAAAAGCTTACTCCTTCAAATATTCAACATGATCAATGATAGTGACATCTTATACTTTGCCTCCATAGTTGTGTATGTAGTAGCAATAAATGTTTATGTCAAAATTGCTTCAAGGGCAAAAAAATCCAAAAGACATAATGGATGTTTTCATACAACCTCTTATAGCAGAGTTAAATCATTTGTATATATTGGAGTGAATACATATGACATCTCAAAAAAGCAAAATTTCATATTGTCTGGTTGGAGTACTGCACTATGATTTACATGCCCGTATTGCATGGAAACATTTGATGCATTTACCCTCAAATTTAGTGGTAAATAGTCATGGTTGATAACCATCATAAGGTTTTACCTACAAATCAACCATTCCACAGAAATAAAACTACATTTTGAAAAAACAAAATAGTGATGTCAATTGCACCAGTTGTTCATTCACGAGATGGATGCTATTGGAACTAATGGACCAATATGCACAATTTGGCTAGATGAAATGCAGTATTTTTTTGGACTTGCCCTATTGGAAGCCTAATTTATTCTTCATAACTAGACGTACGCATATAAAAAAATGTATTTACATGTTTTCAACACTATCCTTAATGTAGATAAAAAAACAAAAGACACTTTAAATTCAGGATAAGAGTTGAATGAGTTATTCTCGGCATCCTAAATTCAAACAAAAATGAGGCTACAAAAATACCCTAAAGCTTGTGACACACTTGATAAGAAGGCAAGACAGACATTGTGTGATGAGTTAAAAATTTGAAAATCTTGATGGATATGTGTCAAATATGGGCAGATGTGTGGATATGAAGAATTTTAAGTTATTGGGAATAAAAAGTCATATCTATCATGTTTTTATGAAATGATTATACCAATGATTTGCGTGAAATACTTCCTCTAAGTGGTGGAAGGTCTTTACCGAACTTAGTTTGTATTCAAACATCAAACTGCAACCACAATCAATTAGCTGACATGGTGAGACTGGAGAATGACTTACCTCTCATTCTTTGTAAGCTTGAAGGATATTCTCACCCAACTTTTATGACTCAATAGAGCATTTATCAGTCCATTTGGCATATGAAGCAAGGATAGTCGGCCTAGTAAAATATAGATGAGAGTATCCTTTTGAGAGGTAAATAAATATAACTCGTTATGTTTTATTATTTCAAGCATAAATTAATATTCTTATTTGATTAAAATGAAACCTAACATAATGGTTGTAGGTATCTTCATAAGTTGAAATTGAATAATAGAAACAGACAAAAGTTGAATGTTCAATTTGCAATGCATATTTAGTAGAAGAAGAATCATCTTTTTGTTCTTATTATTTTGAGGATAATATCAATACAAAGAATAGAAATGTGCCTCGAAATGATGAAGGTTGTGTGCTGGTAGAAGATTATCATAGGAAAATTTATCTATTTTCAAGCACCATAGAAGAGCATTTGGAAGAGCAAAGAAAATATGTATTTAGATGAAGTGTACAACACAACTTAGAGCTATGTTTTACTTATTTGTGAGGAGGTTGCACCATTTATTGAGTATGTATACCCAAAATGGTTAAGATTTAATCATAGTTATTTTGTTCTAAATATATTTAATTAAAATTTGATATCCATAGTTTCTCCCTCCATTTTTATTTGTGCAGTGTTTATGTTGAGTAGTTAAAACATAGGCAACTAACCATTTCCAACCATGAGGTCGATTCTATTCTAGAAACAGAATTTGCAAATTAGTTCAAGAACTATGTGAAAATTCTTAGTTTTTAATTTTATGAATTATTTGATTTATTAGTATCTTTAGTATTTAACATAATTTGTTGAATTTATGCAACAGACGAATAATCCTTCAAATGGCGATTCCAACATATTAATACTGAATCTAAGTAAAAGCTCATTTAGATATGTGGCAACCTATCATGGGTATTTTATCAATAAATATAAATTTCACACAACATGACACATTCTTCTAAAGTAACTATGAATAGTAGTGTATGCATTAAAGGCTCAAGTTATAGTGTAAATGAGATTGATTATAATGGTTAACTTACATAAGTAATTGAGTTGGAGTATCCTATACTTGAAAATACAAGATTGTATTTTTTAAGATGTGAGTGGTTTGATCATACACAAAATGGGGGGTACAAAGATTTATTAGGATTATAAGCTAGTAGATGTTAACCATAAACATAATTTATCGATATGAGCCATTTATTATGGCAGTTCAAGCCACTCAAGTATATATTGTACATGTCCGAGTTATCTCATGATGAGAGTGACTATTGGGGTATTTGCAAAATTAAAGCTCGGTCAAATTTGAAGTACCAACATCTCAAAAAAGAAGTGCAAACTTAGCTGTTGAACTTGCATTTCCAGAAGATGACTTAAATAATATTGAGGCATGTCCATGTATATGTAAGAATCTAGAAAAACTAATGTGACTGAAATGGTGATCAAAATAGAAATTGAAGATGTTCCTTTTTCTATCTGAAGATGAGTTGGAACTTCCATCAGAATCAGATGAAATGTCAGAAGATCCATTAGAGAATGATAGTGATGTCAATATTAAATTGTTATAAGTGTATTAGAGTATTATAGTTTCAAAGACTTTTCTATATTTTGTTGAAATCCATTACTGATGTTTATTAATATCTATTATTTGTTCTATGTTGTAACAGGCAATACCATCTCATGCCCACTATATCCAAACTTCAACATCACCATCATCATCACCATCACTAACACCTTTACATCACCTTTATCAGATATAAGACCACACCCATTGTCCCTCTTGCACACACTTTTGATCCATCACCATCTTCTACACCACATTTTACACTAATAGTTCTCCCATTTACAACACCATCGACATCATCAAATACTACGCCTTCCTCTGCATGCAGTGCTACATTTGTGATAGAGATTGTGGATGGGAGGTATAAGAAATATGTAAATATTACTTAAATTAAAATTATGATGTTCCTGTTAGTGGTTTTGTTTTTATATATAGTTATGATTTGCTTGTTTTCAATGTTATTTTTATATTTTTATAGTTTATTCCATTTACACAAGTATTCGGTTATAATTACAAAGTCTTTCAAGAAAATGGTTGATTCTAAAACATTCTCATGTAAGAAAGTTTCTTAATCAACAAGAAAGACTAACTTTATTCACTTTCAGGTAAAAAGAAATAAACAAAACATTGAAAATTATTATCTAATTAGTTAACTATTATGTTGGTTATTATTTAAGTATTAAATAATTATGTCCTTGTTATTAATATTTATTTTTTGAGTTTTCTATATATAGATATCGAATCAGTGCACATGGTACCCAAATTTAATGGACAAATAAAGTCATTATGGGAGAGCAAAACTACTGAATGGTACTCAGATTTTGTTCAAATTAATGATTCTAAAAGATAGGCCTAATTTTATACATGAGGATGAATGGCTTAGGTATTGGCATGAGCTAGATGTGAAAAAAAAATCAAGGTAGCTATCAAAAACGATGACTAAGGTAGCTGGAATAGGTACAAGAATGTCTCACCACATAGATGGGTTAAAATCGAGCATTAAGTGCACTCGAGATTTGGTACAATTTATAAGTTTAAAACATTTATATATTAATAGTTGGCCTAATAGTCCAAATAAATCAAATATATGCATGGTTTAATTATTCTAGCTAACATTTTCTAACATTGTTAATTTTTTACTTAATAAATACATACTTTAGGTGGGAGAATTGGGTTGAGATTACAATTTTTATGAGATTTTCAAAAAGATGCATGTGAAGAAAGCGGATGGGCAGTTTGTTGACAACAAGTCTCAGATGATTACTGTAAGAATCTATTATATTAATAAACTTTTAGAAAACTACAATAAATTTTGAAGGTTGTGTGGAATGAAAATATTAGATTTATTTTATGTAAATCAAGAATAATATTTTTTTTTCTATTTTATCACAAAAACTTGTGGAGGAACGTGAGACAGCTGCTTCTCAACGAATTGAAAGTTCTATGGATCTTAACCACTTGACTAAGATCATATCTATTTGGAGACAATAAGGGGTCAGAATAATCAATGAGTATATGGCATTGACTTGAAGGGAGTGAATTTTATTGTAGTAGTCATGCTTCTAATTCCTATGTCATAGTAGTGGTGATGAGGCAGTTGAATAGCAAGTAATGAAAACAAATGAATGTTTTGAAGTTATGGAGACAGAAATGAAAGAGAAGGTTTAGCAAATTACTCAATTGAAGGAAAACATGCAAGAAATGAAATAAGAGAAAATAAGCAGCTTACTCATTTAAAGAAAGAAATACATGAAATGAAAGAAGTGAATGACGAGATGAAAGAAAATAAGATTGTTAAGCATCAACAGATGCCCTATATGGTGTCATAGTTACAGCCTTGATGCAATAGATAGAATTTCGAGTTCTAGTAGTGAAACCATGAGGATGATTTTATTTTAAATGATGATGAAACTATGTTATGTTTTTATTTTAACCATGAAACTTTTGTATAAGAATTATTTTTGAATTGTTTTGGTTTTGTTTATTTTTAACAAGGATCAAAGAAAAGAGAATAAGATGATGAGACATGTAAAAGTTTTTCATAGTTAAATATGTCATGGTGAAGTCAATTGTAATGTGTCTAAATAAATATTATTGCTTCATATCTTCAGATGATAAATTAAAGCACAAAGAAAAACAAGAAGAAGAAAACTTCTAGATTTTTGGCTACCTGTTCCTCTTTCATACATTCTTATAAATTTTTTTGGTACAAGTAAAGATGCATTATCTCGTTCTAATGTTGTAAAGAAGATGTGAGACTATATAAAAGGAAATAATCTACTTGTATGCCAACATCCATCATCTTCACCTCCCCTCAATGAAAATCAGGTGTATTCTTTAATTTCAATTAATCATTAAATATTCTTGTTTTTTAAATGATTAATGAGATAGGCGGAGAATAATATGTGATGATAAGTTGAAAGATCTACATTAATGCAAGTCTTTCATAAGATTTGCAGTCTCAAAGCTCTTATCTCCTCACTTAATTAAAAAGAAATAGTTAGCAACTTGTTGGCACATGATTAATGCCAATGTGTCACTAAACAAGAAAAGATTTGGTGGAATTATTGTTCTTGATTCTAGTTTTGTTCTGTGTTGGCTGACTAACCTAACCAATGATTCTTTTCTTTCATTAAAAAAAGTGTGTCATCTCAAATTTGAGTTGGATGTAAGATTATGTTGATCTTGGATATTATTCAATCGAGACAGTCTCACTCGTAGTGGCTCTTAAAGTGCACTATCCATAGTCGATCACAATCCTAATGAGAAATCACAAAAGTCAGCAGATCACTAAATTTTATGGATTTTATGATGAGTGCCTACAGAAGTATGGCAATGCTAAAGTTTGGAAGTTTTTCACCGATCTGTTTGAATATTTTCTCTTGACATCCTTGGTTGAGACAAAAATTAGACCCACTTGTTCTTTTCCTTCACCTCAACTCTCACCATCCTTCTTCTATAGACCATCTCTGACCAGTCTAACCGAACAAACAATCTATAGGTTATTGCTCGAGCTCACCAGCTTGTAATGGATGGTTACAATTGTGGCCATTATCAAAAAGTTTTTGATTTTGATTTTGTTTTTGTTTTGTTTTTTAAAATGTTTATGCTGTGAAATGATAGTTTTTGTGGTTGCATTGATGTTATTTGTGCCTTAACATTTATGCAGTTTGAGCCTTAAAGTTTATGTAGTTTGAGCCTACAACAAGGAGAGGAGAGCCATATGAGACCAGAAGAATGCCAGATAACTTTCTTTACTGTGAGCCAACACAAATTGGTGTAGCCCACCTCCTAGTTGTGGTGTTTTTGCTGGTGTTTGCTTGTTTATTATGGTGGTCATTTTAATGATGGTGTTGGTTGTTCAACTGCAACAACAAGGGTGCATGATGGATAGGCAAAGCTCCCTTCTTTTTCTTCCATTTTGCTCCAATTATTTGCTCAGCTGATTCTTATTTGATTTTGATGCTTTCCATTGTAGTTCACCTTACAATGGGTATCTATTATTTTCATGTGCTAGTATTCTTGTTTTAAAAAACAAGTTGATAATCAGTATGTGTAGCATATTATGTATCTATTCAATTGATGAAATAATTTCGTTTTGCTAGGTTTGAGTTGTTTATATGGTGAAGAAATATTAGTCTTCATTATGAAAACATGGGACACACAAGTGTGGTGTCTCTGAATAATAAAATGAGTTAGTTGATGGGGTCGGAGTCGCATGCTTGGATGCTCCAGCGAGTGTCTTGATCCTTAATACTAAAGGGAAAAAGATGGTGTTGGACTCAGACCTAGGAACCTGTCTCCGGGAAAAATAGCTTGATTTGATTTCTCATTGAATACTGGTTCTCATTTTTTATATGTTTCTAATAACTTCTTCTAGCTACACTATATTATTTAAATAGTTTTTTGGTTTGTTATTTCTTTTATTAGTTTTCTTTCTTGTTTATTTTTTCATAACTATTTCATATAAGCAGCAGTAACCCTTGAAAATAATGAAAAGGTATTAGTAAAGTGGTTGAAATTGGGAAATAAACTCAAGGTAGATGCTTTAGTTGTTGGATCTAGTCATACGGTGCATCTAGAAATTAAGTAATATTTTCCTTCACGTCTGTTTGCTTTTGTTTTGTGTTTAGAGTGTGCCTTTCATTAGTTTTTAATATTGTGACTTTAATTAATGATTCAGTGTTGATAATAATGTTGTTGAGGAAGTTTAAAATAATTTTTCTGAGCAGTATCAGATGCAAAACAACATCAGAAGTGCTATATGGAATCAGAGTTAGCATCATTTACGAGACAGATAGGACACATTGTTCCAGCAGAGAAACCATGCAGGAGAGCCTAGCACAAATGCTTCAACTAATGATGAGGATGATAATTTTGTTTTAAATAATTATATACCTATGTTATGTTTTTTTAATTATGTAATAATTGTATCAGAATAATTTCTGAACTACATTTTCTTTTTGTTAATATAAAAAATAATTTATAGTATATATTTTTATTCAATTTAATATAAAAATATAAAAATATGTAATAAATTTTTGTAAAATAAATTGTGAAAATAGCTTGGGAATGAAAATAGCTAGAGAATTTTCAATTGCTAATCTAGCTAGGGAATTATCTATATATATGAGTCAATAAATATTAATTACTATTATTAATTATGATAAAAATTAGCGAGAAAAAAAATAATAACTAGGGAATTTCGATCAATAAAAAATATGTAGACAATTATTTTCTCATTAATATTTTATGACGAGCACTTTAGCTTTGGATAATTTTCATCATTATTCTGATGTTATTATATTTTAGCGAAGAAAAAAATCCTATAGAGATAGAGATTATTCTTAAGCCACCTGGGCTTTTTCTTATAGTCAGATAAATAGATAGATAAGTATATAAATAGATATATAGATAATATATAAATAATAAATATATATATATATATATATATATATATATATATATATATATATATCTATATATATTATATATATTTATTTATTTATTTATTTATTGATATATAGATAGATTGATAGATATATAGATATATAGATAGACAGATAGACAAATAGATATATAGATAGATAAATATAGAGAGATAAATAAATAAATAGATAGATAGAAAGGCATACACGTAGATAGACAGACAATATATAGACAGACAGAAAATAAATAGATAGATAAACAAATAGACAGATAGATAGATATATAGATAAGTAGATAAATAGACAAACAGATAGATAATATATATAGATAGATAGCTAGATAATATATAGTCAAATAGATAGATCTAAAGATATTTAGATAGATAGATAAATAGATAGATAGATAGATAGACCACATAGATATAAACACAATAGATAGATAGATAGTTAGAGAGAGAGAGAGAGAGCGATAGATAGATATAATTATACAGATAAACACATAGAAATAAAAAAATATAGAGAGATTAATTGATTTATAGATAATTAAACAAATAGATACTATTAAGATAGACAGACAGAAAGACAAACCAATAGATAGATAGATAGTATAGATAGAGACTACATAGATAGATAGATAGACTGACATACAAACAGATAGATATATATATATACATACAAAAAGATATAAAGTTAGATAGATAGATAGATAATTAGATAGATAAATAGATTGATAGTTAGATAGATAAATAGAAAGATAGATAGATATATAGAAAGAAAACTAAACTAAACAACATATAGATAGATAGATAGATAGACATAGACAGATAGATTAATAGATAGATTAATAGATAGAAAGATAGGTAGATAGATAGAAATAGATAGAAAGATAGATATAAGTATAGATAGATATATAGAAATATACATAGATAAATAAACAAATAAATATATATATATATATATAGATAGATAGATGATAGACAGATAGATAGATTGACAAATAGTTTAGTTAGATAGTTATATTGATAGATAAATATATAGATAGATAAATTGATAGATAAATAGATATATAAGTAGATTGATAGATAGAAAGATAGATATATAGATATAAATAAAGAAAGAATGAGATAAAGAAACAAAGATAGATAGTAGATATAGATAGATAGATAAATAAATATATATTTTTTAGATAGATAGATATATACTAAATAGACTGATAGATAAATAGATAGATAGATAGATAGACAGCTAGATAGATAGATATAAATGCAAATAGATAGAATAGTTAGAATGATAAATAGATAGAAAAATAGGTAGATAGTAAGATAATTAGATAGGTAGATAGATAAATAAATTGATGGGTAGATAGCTAGATATATAGATAGATTGATAGATAGATAGTTAAACAAAGAGATAGATAGATATATAGATATATTGATAGATAGATAGACATATAGATAAATATATTATTGATAGATAGATAATTAGATAGATAGATAGATAAATATATAATTAGATAAATAAATACATAGATAGAAATATAGATAGATTTATAAATAGATACATATATATATATAGATAGTAATATAGATAGATAGATAGATAAATAATAGATTGATAGATAGATAGTTAAAAAATAGAAAGTTAGATAATATATAAATAGAAATATAGATATAAAGGAAGAAATATGAATATAAAGAAAGAACAAAGATAGATAGATAGATAAATACATAGATCGACATATGATTGATTAATATATAGATAGATAGAAAACTATTTAAATAGACATATAGAAAATTATACTGATAGATAGTATTCAAATAGATAGGTAGATAGGTTAATAAATAGATATGGTGATAAATAGATAGGTTAATAGATGATAGATAGACAAACAGATAGATAGACAGATAGAAGATAATATTCAAATAGATAGAGTTAGATAGATAGATAGACAGATAGGTAAATAGATAGATTTAATAGATAGTTAGATAGACACATAGATAGATAGATAGATAGAGTGTAGATAGAACGATAGATAGACAGACAGGCAGATAGATAGATTATAGATAAAAGATAGATAAATACAACAAATAGATATATACATATATAGATAGAGAGATAAATAGACATACAAATAGATAGATAGTAAGATAGTGCTAGAATATATAAATAAATAAATAGAAAAAATAAAGATATATAAACAGAAAGACCAAATCAATAGATAAAATTATAGATAGATAGAAAAATAGACACATAGCTAGATAGGACTATAGGTGATTCATAGATAGATAGATAGATAGGTTGACTGGTAGATAGATAATAGATAGGTAGATAATAGATAGATAGATAGCTAGATAGATAATTAAACAGATAAACACTTAGAAATAAAAAAATATAGAGAGATTAATTGATTTATAGATAATTAGACAAATAGATAATATTAAGATAGACAGACAGAAAGACAAGCAAATAGATAGATAGATAGAGACTACATAGATAGATAGATAGACTGACAGATAGACAGATAGATATATATACATACACAAAGATATAAAGTTAGATAGATAGATAGATAATTAGATAGATAAATAGATTGATAGTTAGATAGATAATAGAAAGATATATAGATATATAGAAAGAAAGAAAACTAAACTAAACAACATATAGATAGATATATAGATAGACACATAGACAGATAAACAGATAGACCAGAAAAGATAGAATGATAGAAAGATAGAAGATAGATAGATAGATAGATTAGTAGATTGGTAGATAGATAGATAGATAAAGATAGATACCTAGATAGATGTATAGATAGATAGATAAAATATACATAGATAAATACATAGATATATAAATAGAGATATATATAACATATAATGATATAGACTAGATAGATAGATAGATAGATAAACTGATAGATATATAGATTGTAAGATTATAGATAGACATAAAGATAGATTAATAGATAGATAGGAAATAGATAGATAGATAGATAGATATATATATAATTAAAAAGATTGATAGATATAAAGAAATAAAAAATATATAGATAGATAGTTAGATCAATAGAAGTAGGTATAGATAGATAGAATATAAAATATATATATATATAATATATATATATAATTTAGATAGATTGATAGATTATAGATCGGTAGAAAGATATATTGATAGATTGATTTATTTGATTAATTGATAGATAATTAAATAGATAGGCATATATATAACTAGAGAGATAGATTACAGATAGATAGATATATAGTCAGATTGATAGGAAAATAGATATCAATAGATAGCTAGATAGAAAGATAAATAGATATGTTGATAGCTAGATATATAGATAGATTAAAAGCTTGCAAGCTATTTTAAATAGATAGAAAGACAGAAAGCTAGATAGATAGATAGATAGTAGGCAGATAGACAGATAGATAGATTGACAAATAGATAGATAAACAGACCGATATATATATATATATATATTATATATATATATATATATATATATATAGATTGATATGTAGATAGATAGATAGATAAATAATTAGATAAATAGATAGATAGATAGAAAGATAAATAGGTATATAGACAGGTAGATTGAAATATTTATAGATAGATAATAGATAGATATATAGAAATAGAAAAGTTAGATTAATATAGATTGAAAGATGGATAGAACGAAAGATAGCTAGATTGATTGATTGATATAAACCTATAGAATAGATAGGCAACTAGAAAGGCTTACATATATATTAATAGACACATAGACCTACATACCAATAGATAGGTAGGTAGATAGATTGATAGGTAGATAGATATAAAGATAGATGGATGGATGGATAGATAGATTGATTGATTAATTGAAATAAAGATAGATAGATAAAGAAACAATTGATAGATATATATGTGTGTTATATATATATATATATAGATAATAGATAGTCAGATCAATATGTAGTCAAATAGTTAGATAGGTAGTTAGTTAGATAGACAGAATGATAAATAGACAGATAGAGAGATAGAAAGATAGAAAGACATAATGATAGACATATTTATAAAAAGAAATATAGATAAATATATAGATAGAAATATAGACTGATAGAAATATAAAAAGATAGAAATATAGATAAAAAAATAGATAGATTGATTGAGAGAATAACTAATAGATAGATAGAGATATAAATAGATAGATAGATAGAAACATAAATAGATATATATATATATATATATATATATATAGATAAATGATAGATATGTAGATATTTAGACACACATATAGTTATTTAGTTATATATATATATAATTAGAAAGATAGTTAGATATAGAAAGATAATTAATAGTTAGTTCTATAGATCGTTAGATAAAAATATAATCTGATAGATAAATAGAAAGATTGAAAGAAATTAGATAGATAGATGCTATTGATAGGTAGATGGACAATTAGATAGATAGATAAATTGACTATCCATAGATAGATAGAAATATAGAAAAAAAAAGATAGATAGAGGATCGACATATAGGCAAATAGATAATTAAATAGATAGAAAGATAAACATATGTATAATTAGATATATAGATACATAGATAGATAATTATATAGATACTATATATATATATATTGATAAACAATAGATAGATACATAGATATATAATTAGATAGTTCAGATAATAGATAGACTAATTTAAAGATAGACAAACAGATAGATAGATAGAAAGATAGATAGATATATAGATATATAAATATTGAGAAATATATACAACTTGATAGATAGACATATAAACATGATAGATATATATATACAAATAGACATATACATAGAGAGATAGATAGATAGTATATAATAATATTTATATATAGATAGATTGGTAAATAGATAGATATATAGATAGATAGATAGATAGATAGACACAAATATAAATAGATAGATATATAAAAAGATAAATATATAGATAAATACATAAATATATAATTAGATATATAGATAGATAGAGAAATAGATAGATTGATTGATTGATAATAGATAGATAGATATAGATATAGATTGACAGATAGTTAGACAAATGAATAGACAAATTGAGAAAAATATTGATAGACAAATAGATTAGTAGTTAGAAAGATAGATAAATAGATGAATAGAAAAACAAATAGACAGAAGATAGATAGATAGATATCCACATAGATATTTAGACAGATATACAGAAATATATATAAATAGATAGATAGACAAATAAATAAACATATAGACATATAGATAGACAGATAGGTAGATATATAAACAAATAGATAGTCAGATAGATACATAGATAGATATAGATATATATATATATATATATATATAATATATATAGACATATAGATAGATAGACATATAGATAGATAGACAATAGACATACAAAAAGGCTAACAAATAAACAAAAGTTAGACATATAGATAGATATATAGATATAGATAAATAAATAATAGGTAGATAAATAGATATATAGATATAAAGATAGATAGATAGAGAGATAGATATACAAATAGATATCCAAATAGATATACAGATATATATATATATATATATTGATTGATCAAAAGAGATATAAATAAATAGATAGGAAAATATATAGATAGATAGATATTTAGATAGATAAATAGTTAGATAGATAGACATAAAGATATATAGACAAATATATAGTCAGATAGATAGATAGATATACATATAGATAGACATATAGTTAGATAGTTAGATAAATAGTTAGATAGACTAATAGATAGTTAGACATATAGATTGATAGATATATAGATAGAAATACATATTGCTAGACAGACAGGCTGACTAATAGACATTCAAATAGATAGATACAAAGATAGATAGATAGATAGATATATATATATATATATATATTGTTAGATAGATAATTAAAAAGACATATATACTGATAGATAGATAGATCGACTGATAGATAGATAGATAGATAGACAGATAGATATTCAAATAGATATACATATAGATAAGTATATTAATAGACAAATTGATAAAGATATTGATAGACATTTAGATAGATAGATTGATAGACAGATTAATAGACACATTGATCGATAAATTAAAAGATAGCTTGATATACTAATTGATAGATATATAAATAGATAGATAGAGAAAAAGATATAAAGATATGCATATTTATAGATATATTGATAAATGAATAAATTGATAGATTGGTAGAAAAATTCATAGATAGTAGATAAATAGATTGACAAACAGATAGATTGATAGCTTAATATAGAGATTCATAGATTGATTGATATGTTGATTAATAAATAGACAGATAGATAGAGAGACAGATAGACAGACAGACAGATAAATAGATAGATAAGTCAATTTTTAGATTGATAGATAGATAGAATGTTTGACTGATTAATAAATAGATAGATAGATTGTTTGATCCATTAATAGAAAAATAGTTAAATAGCCAGATTGATAAATATTGATAGCTAGATAGATAGACAAATAGACTAATAGATAGACTAATAGATAGACTAATAGATGTACAAATAGATCGATAGATAAATAGATAGACAAATAGATATAAAGATAAATAGAAAGAAAGAAATATAAAAATATAGATAGATAGATAAAAAGATAGATAGATAGATAGAAAAATAGATAGATATATAAATAAATATATCAATAGACAAATTGATTGATAAATTTATAGATAGATTAATATATAAATAGATAGATAGTCAGATTGATAATTAGATTGAAAGATAGATTTAAAGATTAAATGATAGATAGATTGATAGTTAGATTGATTCACAAATTGATAGATAGATTGGTAAACAATTTGAGGGATAAATTGATAAATAAATTTATAGATAGATAGATAGACATATATATAGTTATTTAGATAGATAGAGAGATATACAAATAGATAGAAAATTGAAAGATAGATATATAGATAGATAGATAGATAGATTTACATATAGTTAGATAAATAAAAAGAAAGATTGATTTATTAATAAATAGATAGATATATACACAAATAGATAGATAGATAGATAGACACATAGATAGATTGATTGATTGATTGATTGAATGATTGATAGACAGATAGATAAACAAATATATAAAAGATAGACAAAGAGATAGATAGACAAATAGAAAGATAGATAAATAAATTGATAGACAAATAGATAGACAGACAAATAGATAGACAGACAAATAGATAAACATATAGATAGACAGATAACAACACAAATAGACAAATAGATTGACAGATAGATAAATAGATAGATAAACAAATAAATAAACTCATAGATATATAGATAGATGGACATATAGATAGATAGACAAATAAATATTCAAATATATAAAAAGATAGACAGATAGTTTGATAGATAGATAGATAGACCAATAAATATATAAATTGATACACAGATATATAGATAGTCAGAAAGAAATATAGATGAACTGATAGACAAATAAAAAGACTGACATATAAACAAAAAGTTAGACAGACAGATAGATAAATAGATAAATAGAAAGATAAATGTGAGATAGATAGATAGATTGACATTTAGATAGAAAGATAGACAAACAGATATATAGATAGATTTATTGATAGATAGATAGATAAATAGATAGATAGACAGACATATAGAGAGACATATATACAAACTTATAGACAAACACATAGAAAATAGATATATTGATATTTATATAGACAAATTGACAAATAGATAAACACATAGTTAGATAGATAAATAAATAGACAAATAGATAGTAAGATAGAAAAACAAAGATATATATTGATATATAGATAGATAAACAGATAGTTAGATAGATATATAGACAAATAAATAGGCTGATAGATAATTTGATAAATAGACTGACATATAGCAAGATAAATAGATAGACAAACTGATTGATAGACATTCAAAGAAACAAGCAGATTGATTAATTAATTGATAGATTGATAGACAGATAGATAGATAAATAGATATACAAATAGATAAGAAGATTGATAGATAGATTAATAGACATTTTGAGAGATTTTGAAAGGTAGATTTTGATAGATAGATTAATAGATTAATATACATATAGCAAGATAAATCGACATATTAATAGACATTTTGAGAGATTGATTGATAGATAGATTGATTGTTAGATAGATTGATGGATAGATAAAGTGAAAGATAGATATATATATATATATATATATATACACACAGATTGATAGATAGATTGATAAAAAATCAATAGATAGATTGGTAGAAAGATTGATAGATAGATTGATAGATAGATTCATAGAGAGAATCATAAATTGATTGATAGATTGTTTGATAGACAAATTAAAAGACAAATAGATAGATAGATAGACAAATATATATATATATATATATATATATAAATACATAGATAAATAAAATATAGATAGATATATAAATAAACATCTAGATAAATAGATAGATAAATAAACATATAGTTAGATAGATAGACAGATACTTAGACAGATAGTTTGATAAATTATTAGAAAAATAGATTGATATAGATAGATAGATGGATAAATAGATGGATAGATAGATATATGAATAAATAGATAGAAAGATAGATAAATATATACACAAATAAATGAACATATTGATAGATGATTAATTGAGAGAGAGAGAGAGAAAAATAGATAAATAGATAGATAGACAGATAGTGAGATGCGCACACACACACAAACATAGACAGATAGTTAGAGAGATAGATAGAAAGAAGACTTATATATAGATAGAAAGATAGACTGATAGATCATTAGATAGAAAGATATACAGATAGATCGATAAATAGATAGATAGATACTCTGATAGATAGATTGATAGTCATATTGATAGACAGATTGAAAGAGAAATAAACAGACATATAGATTGAAATTTTGATAGAAAGATACATAGACAAATATATAAACATATAAATAGATAGACAGATATATAGATAGAATATTAAATAGATAGATAATCAATTAGATAGACATAAAGATATATAGATAGATAGATAAACTGATAGATTGACATATTGATTGTCAAAAATATCGACAAATAGATAGGCGGATAGATATATAGATACATAGATAGACAAATAAATAGATAGATAGACGGATAGATTGACATATATTTGACAGATATATATATATAGATAAATAAAAAGATAGACAAATAGATAGATAGATTGACAAATAATTAAACAAATAGATATGCAGATAGATAAATAGATAGATACATATAAATATGGACTTATATATAGATAGATAGATAGATATCCAAATAGATAAGACAGATAGATTTACATATAGATTGATAGATAGGTAGACAGTTAGAAAAATAGATAGAAAGATAGATAGACTGATAGATAGATAGTTAGAAAGTTAATTATATAGATAGATAGATAGATAGACTAATAGATAGACATTAAAAAAGTTATTTATATAGATTGAGAGATAGACAGATAGATAGATAAATAGATATACAAATAGATAGATAGATAGATAGATAGATGCATACATACATCGATAGATATATAGATAGATTGATTGATAGAAATTTTGATAGACAAATATATAGAAATAAAAATATATAGATAGAGAGATAGTTAAATAGAAAGATAGACAGATTCATATACAAACAGACAGACAGACAGATAGATAGATAAACAATTAAACTGATAGAAAGGCATATAGATAGACAAACAGATATATATATATATATATATATATATAGGAAGGTAGATAGATAAATAGATAGATAGATTGATAGATAAATTAATATAATATTAATAATAGAAGATTGATAGATAGATTCAAAAGATAGATTGATAGATAGATTAAAAGTAAGATAAATAGACAGATTGATATAAATATTGATAGAAAGGTAGAGAGATAGATAGATAGATAGACTAATTATTAGATAAATAGACATATTTATAGGCATATGGATAGATAGGTAGATAGATAAATAGATAGATAGATATATATATACACACACACACTCTCTCATAAATAAATAAATAAATAAATAGATAGATAGATCGACAAATAGATAGATATATAGATAGATAGACAGATAGATAGATTAATAGATAGATAGGCTATTATATAGATTGTAAATAGACATATAGATAGAAAAATATATAGACATATAGATAGATAGATAGATAGACACATAAATAGACAAATAGATATACCAAAAGATTGACAGATATATATAGACAGATTGAGAGATAGATAGATAGACAAATAGATAATTCCACAAAATGATAGAAAGATATAGATAGATAGATAGATAAAAAGATGGATAGATATACTTTTAGTTAGATGGATATAGAGTTGGATAGATAGATAGATTGATATATGAATAGATAGATAGTCAAATAGATAGATAGATAGACAGATAGATAGTCAAATACATAAACAAATAGATAAAGAAATATATATTCAGATAGATAGATTGATTGATAATTATATTGATTGATTGATTGATAGTAAAATAGAAAGATAGATAGACATATAGGTAGATATATAGATACACAAATGGATAAATAGATCAATATATAGATAGAAAGATAGACTGATAGATATACAAATAAATAGACATTTTTATAGATTGATTGATAGACAAATATTAAGAATGATAGATAAACTAATAGATAGATAGATAGAGAGATCGATAGATAGATAGATAGTTACATAGATATGCAAATAATTAAATTGATAGATATATAGATTTATAATCATATTGATATTTCAGATAGATATATAGAATGTTAGACATATAGATATACACATTGATAACTACAAAAAAATATCTATTTAGCTAAGGAAATTTAACTAAGCATAAATTTCCTAGATAATTAGCTAGGGATTAGCTAAGGTATAACAACTGATTTTTGATTATACAATAAATTAAAATTTTGTGATAGATTAGTGATGGAAATGTTCGAATGAAAATCTTCTATCGCTAAAATTACCGTAGATATTCGCTCAAAGAAAAGATTGAAAATTAGCGATTGAATTAGAGATGGAATATCTCTAGCTAATTAGAATGAGACAAAACCCATCGCTAAATAATTATCTAAATTTATTTTTTTATGATTTTATATATAATTGAAAGTAATTATTCCTTAAATATTTATTTTCTCAAAATATATTCATTAGTTAGGGATGTTTCCCTATCTATTTGGGTTAGTGATAATTTCCATCACTAATCTTTAATGATTTAATTTTTTTAAGCAATATTTATGTTAATATTTTATCTAATTTTTTATATTAAAGGAATGTCATGGTCTATAGATGAGTGATCCTTGAAAGACACAATCTCTTCATATAATAATAAAAATATATATTATAGATTAAAATTTTAATAAATATATAAATACGACTAAAAATTTATATTAAATTAGACTAAAATAACTATTTTTTTATTATAAATTAAATAAAAATTAAACAAAATTTTTTTCTGAAATTTTTAATTATGATATTTAGATATTTGTATTAACAAACATTATATTATTTATTATATAATTATAATAATGTTTTAAATATTTTAATTAATAAATAAACATAAATAAAAATAACTACTAATAAAATGATAAAATAAACAATTATTTGATTAAATATAAAAATTTATAAAAATATATGAATTAATAAATAAACAAGTAAATATTTATATTATTAAAGTAAAAAATATATTTTATGATTATAAGAATCTATTAAAAATATAATGACTAAAAGATTTGAAATTTTTGAATTATAAAAAAAATTCAAAATTTTCATAAGATTAAAAAAATAATAAGTTGTTATTTAAAAATTAATACATATCTGTTTTAATTACATCAAAATATTTTTGATGATTTAAAAAATAAATATCTTAGCATGGTTATTAAATGAACACTTAAATTATTCTAATTTATAATGACTAAAAGATTCAAATTTTATGCTTTTATAATTATTCCTATTATATTAATAAAAAATTAATTAAAAATATTATAAATTTATAACCATAATATATATATATATATATGCTATACTTTATTATTATATATTATTATTTTATTTATTAATTAAATAATATCATTTATGGTTAAATAAAAATCTATTTCATTTTTATTTTATTTTATTTATTTTTTAAAATTTAATTTACTTTTATATTTTTGTATCTTTATTTTCTATTCATTTACATCCAATTTTATATTTATAGTTTCCTTGTCAAAAAATGCTAAGGCATTAATCACTTATCATTTTTTCTATCTTTCAACGACGAAAAGAAGAGAAGCGGGACGGGACTAAGGGAACAACCTACAAAATCTATCTCTTCTTATTACGAGGTAATATTATCATATCTATTCTCCTTTGGAATGCTATATACATATCTCTATCTCTATCAATTTAATAACAATTGGGGGAGTTTGGTTGTTATAGAATATTTTGGTTTGATTTTTTTCCCCCAATTTTACTTCTTTTTTCTTCTATTTTAATATCACTTATATAATTTTTACTCTACACTAGTAATGAAACAATAAATGGTCAGTCTAAACATTGTTCTCTTACTATTTAAATTTTTAGGGTTTTATCTATTTCAAATACAAATTGTTTGCATATTGTTTTCTGCTTTTGTAACTTAAAAAAAATTATGCTTATTGTTATTTACTTCCATAACTTAAGAAAAAACAAACTTAATGTTTATCTGTTCTAATTTTGTTGTCTCCAAAAATATTATAAACAGATAATATTATATATAAACTTTTATACTTTTATATAATTTTATGAAATTATATATAAATGTCTATACTTTAATATATATAAACACTTATATGTTTATATAAACTTACAATGTTATATATAAATATTTATACATATGTATTAATGTTTATAAATATCTATACAACATTTACATAAAACTATCCATTTATATAATTTTATATATAACAATTATATAACATATAAAATGTTCATACATTTTTGTAAAAATTTATTAACATATTAATTTTTATATAAATATATAATATTTATAATGTTTATATAAATGTGATATATATATTATATAAAATTTATAAAAGTGTTACATATATATAATTATATATAAATAACATTTATAAAAATATTTAAGAACAAATATTATATTTAAACACTTGTATAATTATATAATCATATGCCATTATATATAAAGTATTTATATCTATATTTATTATAATGTAAACTAATTTTATACCTTTATTTATTACTAGACAAAATGGTTTCTTAACTATATAATAATTTATAACTATATGTATAATTCTATATAACTATATTTCTAATAAAATATACTATATGTATAATAATATATAACTAGATATAATTATATTTTACTAAATGTATAACTATAAAAATGTTATATATAATTGTATCTTTAACTACATATACATATATATCTATATGTGAATAACTATATATAAATATTGTATAATTATGTAACACTCTATATAATTAAATATAACTATATTTGTAACTATGTATACATATATGTATTCATATAATTAAATCTATATATTTGTTTATAATGTTGTATACATTTATGTATAACTACTTATAACTACTTGTATGAATATATCTATATATAACTATATGTTTAACTATATATAACTCTATTTTTAACTATATATACTATAGGTATAAGAACATATAACTATAAATAATTTTTTGACTATATGTATCACTAAAAAAATAGTATACATAACTATATTTAAAAAAAATAAATAACAACATATATTCAATATACATTTTTATATATTAGTATATAAAAATGTATTTTACTATATTTATACCTATACATAACTATATGTATAAATAAATAAAATTAAAAGAAAAAATCTATATACCTACATGTATAAATATAAGTATAACTATATGTGTAAATATATGTAAAACCACATGTAATTATATTTATAATTACATATATAACAACATACAACATTATGTTTAACTACACGTGTATAACTATATATAAATATATGTATTACCATGTAACAAACTATATAATTAAATATAACTGTATTTGTAACTATGTATACATATATGTAAATCTATATATTTGTTTATAACTTTGTATACATTTATGTATAACTAAATATACTACTTGTATGAATATATCTATATATAAATATATGTTTAACTATATATGACTCTATTTTTAACTATATATACTATAGTTATTATAACATATAATGATAAATAATTGTCTTTGACTGCCTATATAACTATAAAAATATTACACATAACTATATTTAAATATATAATTAACAACATATTTTTAATATAAATTTATATATATTTGTATATAAAAATGTATTTTACTATATCTATACCTATAGATACCTATATGTGCACATATATAAATTTATATGAAAAAATATATATACCTACATGTATAAATATAAGTATAACTATATGTGTAACTATATGTGTAACTATATGTATAACAACATGTAAATATATTTATAATTACTGTATAACAACATACAACATTATGTTTAACTACATGTTTATAACTATATATAAATATTTGTATAACCATGTAACACTTTATATAATTAAATATAACTATATTTGTACTATGTATACATATATGTAAATCTATATATTTGGTTATAACTTTCTATATATTTATGTATAATTACATATAACTACTTGTATGAATATATCTATACATAACTATTTGTTTAACTATATCTTACTATTTATAACTACATATACTAGTTATATAATAACATATAATTATAAATGGGATATTATTAATTTGTTGCACTAACTTGAAATTAAATGGCAAAAGATATAATATCAATAATATCTAAGCACATAACATTGGTTTGATATAGCATATTGTTGAAATAAGTATCGTGCCCTTACCTAATCCCACCCTTGGGCCTCTAGCTCATATATTAACTTATGCATGACAAAAGATGTAATATATGATAGGTTTGAAATATGTTTGTTCTTTTTTTATTTCCTCATTCTAACACTACATTCTCTATGTGTCTCTATCTTCTTCTATCATTCTTTCCGCGTCACACTCTTTTCCTCTTTTTCTTTCCGTGTCACTCTCTCTCACTCTCTTTCTTTCTCTCTCTTGCTATTTTCTTTCTTGCACTATTTCTTTTTTGCTTTTTCTTTTTCTCTCTCCCTCTCTCTCTCTATCTCTCTCCCATTTCTCTCTTTCTCTCTCTTCCCCATTTCTCTCTCTTTCTCTCCCTCCTTTCTCTCTCTCTCAACAAAGAAGTGCATCCATAACTATTGCACCAGCATTCCAAGAAGATAATATAAATAATATTGAGCATGTGCATGTAGATGATGATCTAGTAAATTTATGTGACTCAAAAGGTGGCCTAATAAAAATTGATGATGATCAATTTCTATCTGAAGATGAGTTGGAACTTCAATCAGAATCAGATGAAATGTCAGAAGATCAATTAGAGAATGATAATTTTGATGATTATTAAATTGGTATAATTGTATTATAATATTAAACTATCAAAGACTTTCTATATTTTGATGAAATATATTGGTGTGTTTTATTATAAAATGCATGATTGTTCATCATATCTCTATTATTTGTTCTATGTTTTTATTTTTTGTATAGTAGATGGCACCTAAAAGATGTTGCCATGGTAGAGGTGGACAAGACGTATAATGGACCAAATTTATCTAGTATTTTATACCATGTTGCAAATTAATTACCATCTCATACCCACCATATCTAGACTTAAACATCACAAACATCATCTCCATTTATATAACCATCATCATCATTGACACCTTTACTGTCACCTTTATTAGATATAATCCCACCACCCATTATCCTTCCTGCGAACACTTTTGATCCATCACCATCTTCTACACTACATTTTACACCGATAGTTACCCCATTTATAAAATCATTTACATCATGAAATGTTGTGCCTTCTTCTGCATTCAGTGTTTAGTAATTGAGATTGTGGATGAGAGGTATATGAAATATTTAAATATTACTAGAATAAAATAATAAGATGATCCTGTTAGTAATTTTTTTTATATATAGTTATGATTTGCTTTTTTTTCAATATTATTTATTTATTTGTATAGTTTTATTCTATCTCACAAGTGTTTGGCTATAATTACAATGTCTTTCAAGAAAATTGTTGATTCTAAAGCATTATCATGGAATAAAGTTTCTGAATCGACAAAAGAGTCTAATTTTAATGACTTCAGGTAAAAATAATGAAACAAAAGCATTTATAATTAAGTATCTACTTAGTTGATGATTATGTTGGTTTTTATTCAAGCAGCAACTAATTATGTCCTTGTTATTAATATAAATTTTTTTGTGATATTTCTATATAGAATAAGTGCACATATGCACTCAAATTTGATGGAAAGATAAAGTCATTATCAGAGAGCAAAGTTGCTGAATGGTATTCTGATTTTGTCCATAAATTGAAGAATATAAAAGAAAGGGCTAAATTTATATCCGAGTATTGGGAGGAGCTAGATGTTAAAAAAATCAGAGATTACTAACACAAATTAATGAACTGAGGTAGCCAGACTAGGTACAAAAATGTCTAGCCACACAGGAGGGTCAAATTCGAACATTGTGCATGCTCGAGATTTAGTATAATTTTAAAATTTTTAATATTTATATATTTAGTGGTGTCCTAATAGTCTAAATAAATTTAATCAGTGCATGGTTTTATTAATTTTGTATAATTTTTTATCATTTGTTATTTTATGACTTAATAAATACATACTCTAGGTTGGATAATTAGGTAGAGATCCTAATTTTTATGAGATTTTCAGAAAGATGCATGTGAAGAAAGCAGATGGTCAGATTTGTTGAGAATAAGTCTTAGATGATTGTAGTAAGAATCTGTTATATTAATAAAATATAATAGTGCCATAGTAAATTTTGAAAGTTGTTTGGAATGCAAAATATAAAAGAATTTTATGTATATCTATAATAGAATTTTTAACTATTTTATCACAAAAATTAATGGAGGAATGTGTGATAACTACTTCTCAACAAGTTGAGGGTTCTATGGATCTTCAACCATTGACTAAATTCTATCTATTTGGAGACCATAGGAGGTCATAAGAAGCAGCGATTGTACCATGCCGTGCCTGGCCCAGCATGGTTCTGTGAGGTCAGGCCTGACATGGGCACCTGGCTTAAAATCCACCAGGTTTTGTCCGGTTCGGCTCGGTTCCAGACAAGCCAATACCCTAATTTTTTTAAAAAAGTATGGATTCGCGGCCTGCCACCATCGCCCTTTCATTGCTCAGCTAGCTTTGCCCGTTAGGCATCATCTCACCGTGACCACACTCGATGTGTGTTCACGTTTGACATGCAACTGAGTTAGGCCCTCTTGCGGTGCTTGGCACGGCATGTGGGCCAAATTTCCTCGGCCTAGTAGGGCATGACTTGTGCCGAGGGTGTGCCCGGCACGGGCCCGAGCACGGCATTGTTGCATGCCGTGCTGGGCCATGCACAACCGAATTATGCTGTGTCTCGTGCAGGGCCGAGTCGGCCTAGCCTATTTGACACCTCTAATCTATCTATCTATCTTTCTGTGAGTCTCTCTATCTATTTATTTTTCTATCTATCTGTATATATATTTGTCAATATATCTGTCTACCTATTAATCTATCTATCTATATGTCTATCTATTTATCTATATGTCTATGTATTTTTCCATCTATCTATTTGTCTATAAATGTGTTTATCATTCCTTATATATATATATATTTATATATCTATCCGTCAAACTATCTATTTATCTTTCTATCTATCTATCTCTCTAATATTCTATCTATCTATCTGTTTGTCTATCTGTATGTATATCTATCTATCTTTGTCTATATCTATCTATCTCTATATATATTTATCTATCTATCTATCAATATGTTGGTCTAGATATCTATCTATATATGTGTCTATCTATCTTTCCATCTATTTATTTATATGTTTATATATCTATCAATCTTTTTGTCTATTTATCTCTCTATATATTTATCTATCTATCTATTTATTTACTTGTCTATCTATTTGTCTATTTATCGCATTATAAATCTTGTCATGTATCTTTCTAGATATATATTTGTCTATCTATCTCTCTATGTATCTGTCTATCTATCTATCTATCTATCTATTTGTATATCAATATACCTATCAATCTATCTATCAATCTCTCTATAAATATGTCTATCAATCAATCTATCAATCAATTTATCAATTGGTCTATCAATATATCTATCAAAGTGTATATAAATCAATCTCTTTATATATCTATCATTTTGTCTATATATCTATCTATCTATACAACATTTTATTTGTATGTCTATCTGACTATATACCAATCTATCTATCATTATATGTATCTATATGTCTATCTATATGTCTATCTATCTATCCATCTAGCTATGTATCTATCTACCTATTTGTCTATCAATTTGTTAATATAAATGTATATCTATATATCTATTTGTCTAACTATTTTTATATCAATCAATCTATCTATTTGTCTAACTATTTGTCTATCTATATGTATATATATATGTCTATCTTTTTATCTATATTCTATTTATATATTTGTTTATTTATCTATCTATTTATCTGGGTATCTATCTGTCTATCTATCTATTTATCTATATATCTATCTATCATTCTATATATCTGTTTGTCCATCTATTTGTCCATCTCTTAATGTATCTATATGTCTATTTACTTGTCTAATAATCTATATATCTATCTATCTATGTATCTATCTATCTATGTATCTATCTTTCTTTCTATCTGCCTATCTTTTTGTCTATTTATATGTTAATCAATCTTTATATCTATTTGTCTATAAATCTATCTATCTGTCTATCTATTTATCTGTCTACCTATTTGTCTATTAATAAGACTATAGATCTTTCTATCAAACTATCTTTCTAGCTATCTATTTATCTATTTAACAAACTATCTATCTATCTATCTTTATAAATATCAATCTAAATATCATTTTATCTGTCTATCTATTTTTCAATCTAATTATCTATCTATATGTCTATCAATTTGGCTATCAATCAATTAATCTCTCTATCTATCTATCTAACTATTAGTCTATCTATCTATCTATCAATTAGTCTATCTATCTATCTATATATCTGTCTATCTGTTTGTCTATTTATTTTCTATCTATCTATCTATCTACCTAACTATCTATGAATATGCCTACATATTTATCTATCTATCTATCAATCTATCTTTCAGTCTATCTATCTTTTTATTTATATATCTATTTGTCTTTGTGTCTATCTATCTATCTGTCTATCTGTCTATCGATCTGTCTATCTATTTGTCTATATATGTCTATCTATCTATCAGTCTATCTACCTATCTATCAGTCTATCTATCTATCTATCTGTCTATCTGTCTATCTGTCTATCTATCTATATCTATCTATCGATATGTCAATGTATATATCTATCATTCTATTTTTCTATTTGTCGATCTTTATATATATCTATCTATCTATTTTTCTATCATTTTCTCTATCTTAGAGTATATCTATCTGTCTATCTATCTATCTATCTATTTGTCCATCTATCTTTCAATCTACCTTTCTATTGATCTATCTAACTATCTTTATGTCTATCTATCATTCTATCAATTTCTCTAACAATCAATCTATCAATTTGATTATAAATCTTTATAACATTCATTCATTTATGAATCTATATATCAATTTGTTTATCTATCTTTCTATGTAATGATCTGTCTATCTATTTTCTATATATATATTTTCTATCTATCTATCTTTCTATTTATCTATCATTCTATCATTCTATCTGTCAATCTTTTTATCTATCTATTAATATATCTATTACTCTATATTTCTTTCTATCTATCTATATATTTATCAGTGTATATATATATATCTCTCTCTCTCTCTCTTTCTATCTATCTGTCTATTTATTTGTCTATCTATTTATCTATCTATTATTGTGTCAATCTATCTCATTATCTAATTATCTACCTATTTGTCTATCAATATGTCTATCTATTTCTCTATCAATCTGTCTATCAATTTGTCTAGAAATCTGACTATAAATCTTTGTATTAATCTATCTATTTATCTATCTATGTATCATTCTATTTGTCTATATATATATATATATATATTTATTATTTATTTATTTATTTATTTATTTATGTTTATCTAAATATCTATCTTTTTATCTATCTATCTATCTCTCTTTCTACCTATCTATCTACCTACCTACCTTTGTAACTATTTATCTATAAATTTGTCTATCAATCTATCTATGTATCTATGTATCTATCATTCTATCTATATATCATCTCTATTTGTCTATATATTTATCTATCTATCTATCTATCTATCTACATAACTTTTTATCTAACTATCTATCTGTCTATTTATCTATATATACATTTATCTATCTGTCAATCTATTTGTCTTTATATAGGTCTGTCTTATTATTTATATATATGTTTATTTATCTATCTATCTATTAGTCGATTAATCTATCTATTTATCTATCTTTGTATCTATCTATCTATCTATCTAAATGTCTTTATATCTATCAATCTATCTATCCTTATATATATATATATATATATATCTTTATCTATTTGTCTAAAAATGTGTATAACACTCTATCTATATATCTATTTATCTATCTTTATATCTTTTTATTTTTCAATCTATCTATAAATCTATATATCAATCTATCTATCAATATGTCTATTAATCTTTAAATCAATCTATATACTAATATATATATATATATATATATATATATATATATATCTATTTATCTATCTAGTTATCAATATATCTATCTGTCTGTCTATCTATTTGTTTATCTATATGTCTATCTATTTATCTACATGACTATCGAATTGTCTATCTATCTATCTATCTTTCTATCTATATATCTAACAATCTAATTGTATATCTATCTTTCCTTCAATCTCTTTATCAATCTGTCTATCAATATATATATATATATATATATATATATATATATATATATATCTATCTATCTATTAATCTATATAACTATCTATTTTTCTATCTATTTGTCTATTTAACTGCCTATGTATTTCTATATCTATCAATCTATTTATCTATCAGTCAATCAATCAATCAATCTCCATATCTATCTATTTATTTATCTGTCTATCTATCTATATATATCTTTATCTCCATATCTAATAATTTATCTAAGCATCAAATTATCTATTTATTTATCTATCTATCTATCAATTTATCTATCTATCTAAAGATCTATGTTTTTCTATCTGTTTATCTTTTTCTCTATCTATCTTTAATTCTATCTTTCTATCAATCTGTCTATAAATCTTTTTATCAATCTATCTATCAAACTTTTTATTAATCTGTCAATCAATCAATCTTTCTATCTGTAGACCAATCTATCAATCTATCTTTCTATATATTTCTCTAATTATCTATTTGTCTATCAATCTCACTATTAATCTATATATTAATCTATTAATAATCAATCAATCTATATATCTATCTATCTATCTATCAATTTCTTTATTTATCTAACTATTTATCAGTATATCTATCAATCATTCTATCTATCAACCTGTTCAGCCATTATATATATCTATATATCTATTAAATTGTACATCTAAATATCTATTTATCTATCTATCTATCTGTCTATTTATCTATCTATCAATCTATCTATTTATCTATCACTTCTATCTATCTATCTATCTATATATCTCTCTATCTATCTTTTTGTTTGTTTATCTATCTGTCAATTAGTATATTTAGTTCTCTATCTTTCTATAAATAAATTTATCTATTTGTCTATCTATCTATCTTTTTATCTATCTATATTTCAATTTGTATGTCTGTCTATCTATCTACCTATCTATCTATCAATATATTGATCTATTTTTCTATCTTTATGTCTTTTTATTTGTCTATCTAGCTCTCTATCTATCTATTTTTTCTCTTTCTCTTTATATATATATATATATATATATATATATATATGTCTAGCTATATATCTATCTATCTGTATATCTTTCTATTTATCAATCAATCTATCTGTCTATATATATATATATATATATATATATATATCTATATATCTATCTAATTATCTATCTATATATCTATTTATCTAGTTATCTATCATTCTGTCTATCTATATTTCTAACAATCTCTCTATAAATCTATCTATCAATCGATATATCAATCTATCTATTAATCTATCTATCATTATATCAATCTATTTGTATTTCAACCTATCTACATATCTATCTATCAATCTATCTGTCTACTTATCTATCTATTAATATGTCTATCTATCTATATATCTGTTTATCTATTTGTCTATCTATCCATCCATCTATGTATCAGTCTATCTATCTTTCTATCTATTTATGTATTTATCTATCTTTCTCTCTTTATCTATTTGTCTATTTATCTGTATATCTGTCTATCTATATATATCTCTATCAATCTAATATCTTAGTCTATTTATCTTTGTATCTATCTTTGTATATATCTGTCTATCTTTCTGTTGATATATCTATCTATCTACCAGACTATCAATTTGTTTATAAATTTATTTATCAAGCTATCTATCATTCTATATTTCAATCTTTTTAAGAATCTATCTATCTATCTATCTGTCTATCTATTTATCAATTAATCTACCTATCTCTCTATCTATTTATCTACTTATCTGTCTATCTATTTGTCTATCTATGTTTCTATCAATTTGTCAATCTATCTTTCTAACTAACTATATATCCACATATCTATTTTTCTATCTATTTGTCTATCTAACTATCTATCTATCGATTTATCTATCATTCTATCTCTCTATCTATCACTATATATATATATATATATATATATATCTATCTATTTGTCTATCTATTTATCAATCATTCTATTTGTGTATCTATCTATCTATTTATCTGGCATTCTATCTATCAGTATATCTAAATTTCTATAAATCAGTTTATCTATTAGTTTATAAATTGGTCAGTCTATCAGTCTATCTATTTGTCAATCTATTTATCGATCGGTCTCTCTATCTATCTATCTATTTGTTTATATATTTGTCTATCTTTCTATCTATCACTCTATCAATCTGTCTATCTATCTGTATATTAATTTATTTATCTATCTCTCTATTTATATATCTTTCTAACTATCGATCTATCTATTTGTCTAACTATTTGTCTATCACTATGTATATCTATATATCTATCTATCGTTTTATCGATATGTCCATCTATCTATCTATCTTTTTATCTGTTTGTCTATCTATCTATTGACCTATCTATCTATCTAGCTATTTATTTGTCTATATATATGTCTGTCTATCTTTCTATCTTTTTATCTTTCAATTTGTCCATCTATCTATCTAACTATCTATCACTCTATCTATTTGTATTTCTATCTATCTATCTATGTGTCTATTTATCTCTCTATCAATCAACTATCTATTTATCTATCTATCTGTCTATCAATCTTTCTATCAATCAATCTATCTATCAATCTTTCTATCAATCTATCTATCTATCAATCTATCTATCTATCTATATGTCTTTCTATCTAACTATCAATCATTCACTCAATCTATCTATTTTTTTATCTATCTATCTATCTATGTATTTGTCTATCTATCTATATAGCTATATGCACTACAAGAAAATATCGATTTAGCTAGGGAAATTTTACTAGGGCTAAAATCCCAACCTAATTAGCGATGGATTAGATAGGTAATAACAAAGAATTTTTGATTTTACATTAAATTAAAATTTTGCAATAGATTAGTGATGGATTAGTAATGGAAATGTTCGATTGAAAATATTTTGTTGCTAATATCTTCGTAGATTTCTACACAAAAAAAAGTAGGGAATTTAGCGATGGATTTAGTGATGGTATATTCCTAGCTAATTAGATCAATAAAAAATCCATCACTAAATAATTATCTGAATTTTTTTTACTTTTTATATTTTTTTGCAAGTGATTATTTCTTTAATTTTATTTTTCCCAAAATATATCCATTTAGTTAGGGAATTTTCCCTAACTATTTGGGGGTGTGGAAAATTTTCATCACTATTTAATGATTTAATTTTTTTTATATGTCATTTTTTTAATATTTTATTTAATTTTGTATATTAAAGTTACGTATTCAATGTTCTATTGATGAGCGATCCTTGAAATACACATTCTACTCTTATATTTATTAAAATAGGTTATTATAAACAAATAATTTAAAAAATATATAAATACAAAAAATTTAATATTAATAAAGACTACAATAACTATTAATAAATGCTATAATAACTATTAATAAAGATTACAATAATATTAAATTATTAATTCTATAATTTTTAAAATTTATAAAGATATTTTAAAAAATAAATGAACATATATTAAAATTTCTACTAATAAAAAGATTAAATAATTCATTGTATATTAAAAATATAATAATTAACGAAAAAACTATTAAATATTAATAATATTTTAACTATAAAAAATAGTTTTATGCCTAAAGGAATTTTTTGAAAAAATAATTACTAAAAAATTGGAAAGTTTTAAATTATAAAAAAAATACTAATTTTTCATAATATTTAAATGAAAATAAATTGATATTTAAAGATAAATATAAAGATATTCGCCCCTATTGAAATTTATAAGAACTATATAATCAAGTTTAATTTATCTCTAAAGTACCCCCCCAATTCGAACTGATCTTTAGAGCCAAAAATATGTTTTTATCTCTAAAGATCAGCAGGACTAGGTACAGAAATGTCTTGCCGCATAGGAGGGTCAAAGTCGAGCATTGAACATGCTCAAAATTTGGTACAATTTAAAAATTTAAAACATTTATATATTTAGTGGTTATCCTAATAGTTTAATTAAATCTAATCTGTGCATGGTTTTATTAATTTTGTTAAAATTTTTTTACATTTGTTATTTTTTAACTTAATAAATACATACTATAGGCTGGAGAATTGGGTCGTGATCCCAATTTTTATGAGATTTTCATGAAGATGCTTGTAAAGAAAAAGGATTATCAGTTTGTTGACAAAAAGTCTCAGATGATTACTGTAAGAATCTATTATATTAAAATAATTTTATGATACTATAGTAAATTTTGAAAGTTGATTAGAATACAAAACATTAAATTTATTTTATGTATATCTAGAATAGTATTTTTCTCTATTTTATCACAAGAATTCATGAAGGAATGTGTGATAGTTGCTTCTCAACAAGTTGAGGGTTCTATAGATCATCAACTAATTGACTATGATCCTATCTATTTGGAGACCATAGAAGGTCATAAGAAGTAGTGAGTGTACGACATCAACTTGAAGGGACTGGCATTTTGTTGTAGTAGTCATGCTTCTAATTTATCTATCACAACAATGGTGCATGAGGTGGTCGAACAACAAGTAATAGAAACAAATAAAAGTTTTGAAGTTATGGAGACCAAAGTGAAAGAGAAGAATGAGCATATATCACATTTGAAGGAAGAAATGTAGAAAATAAATAAAATATATTTGAGCAAACTAGACATTTGAAGGAAGAAATTCAAGAAATTAAAGAAATGAATGATGAGATGAAAAAAAAGAATGATGAGATGAAAGAAATTAAGAATTTAAAGCAACAGCATATGTACTATATAGAGTCATAGTTAGTGGCATTGATGTGACATATTACATTTCATGATCCAACTGCAAACAATGTAGAAGAGGCTAGCATAAATGCACCAACTAATAATGAAAATAATTTTGTATCAGAATTATTTCTGAATTATTTTTGATTTTTTTCAATGTATAGCTAAACAAGATGAGATTTTTTTTGGAGGTATCATTTTTCTTTATTTTGGTTTTGTTCGTTGCTTTGATGATTAACCTAATCATGAATCTTTGTAGGACATTTAATGTGAGAGGCATAAAAAAATTCTTATTCAAAGCATTTATACATTGCCACAGTCCTTCCTATGGATGGGTCCCATCTTTACCGATCTCAGTAGACTCAAAGAAGGCTAAGCTTCTATTATCTTTAATATTACTGAAACATTTTATTTTTGCACACTCTCTCATTAAACATCATTGCTGGCCATCTTTTAGATATTTGTTGAAGTCGTATGACTATCAACTCAGATTCGTGTTTTTTATGTCTATAATTACTATTTTTATATATCTATGAATATGTTTGTGCGTACCCAAATATTTTTGGTAGAGTTTTAGCCTATTATAGGTATATAAAAGGCTTGGCTTGTCCTCATGGTGCTAGGAATAGCATGTTAGCTTCTAAATTTGTGAGATGAACACATATATTCTAGTCGCACGTAGACATAGGTTTGTTCTTGATACTCTTATTTCATGCAGATCTGCATTGTCACTATTTAGCTATATGACTACTTTTTATTGATCATTGGTGGAATTAAACTATTGAATTGTTAATTTCCATAATGATTGCTAATGAAATTATATTAAATGTGTTCATTCTGCTTGTTCTCCCCCTCTTGCATGTTCGTAGTGTAAGGGATTACAACGAGCTGAACATGAGGAACTATGGCTATCAATGGGGTTGTTGTGGGTGCAAATCTGCATACAGCACAACTAGCACATCAATGTATCCCTTGCCTATGAGCATGAAAAGAAGAGGAGTAAGAATAGCTGGGAGGAAGGTGAGTCAAGATGCCTTGCTATATAAGTTTGCAAATTTTGTAGCCATTTGCTTTTTTTTTATATTTGGAAGAAAAAACATCAAATTTTTGATGTTTTATTCTTCTTATTTTCTTAGCATGTGTATTGTTTTTATGGAGTGCATATTGTTTTTATAGAGTGCATATTTAAATTTTCTGTAGCTATGTTGATGCATACAATGAAGTGACAGCCCTTACTTCGAACCAAGTGAGGAACCATATGGTAACCAAAGCTATAGGGTTGATGGACTAATACAATGAAGCTAAGAAATCAAAATCATTGGTGCAAGCACACGAAGAGGAGAAGAAACATTCTAAAAAAACACATGGGAGCATGGTGCCGCAGTGGGTGGCGGGGCAGAGCTACCCCTTTATAGGCCTTGGGAGCAGGAGAGTTCTGGTTGCGGTGAGGCAATGTGTGAACTTTGATGGGCCAAGCCTAGCTCGTCGCTTGTCTTCCAAGTTTTCCACCAAGAATTTTTAGATATATTTTCAAAAATTTAAATAATATTTGCATATCTTATTAATGTTGATAGCGATGTTTTGTGCCTTCTTTATGAAGTATATATGGGATAATACTTTACATGTTGTTCTATATCTATATCTATACCCGCTATTCTATATATATATGAGACATCCATATATATTGCAGTGTAAATGTATATATACTATAGTATATATGTACATATATACTTAGTATATGTACATATACATTATAATATTATATGTACATATATACTATATATAACTATCTTATTGATGAGCACGATGTTTGTGATATAACTTATGTTTTGCTGGGTGCCATGTTCTCTACTTTATTAATTGATACGTTGTTCTATTGATAGCTTTTTGGAGGAAGAATTAGCATGTCTTACACATTGAGGCATGCCCAGCACACAGAGGTACACTTGGAAAGTGTAATAAAAATTATTCATCCTATGAGTTGCCCTAATAAAAATAACATGTTATATAAGGACATTATTTATATGAGGTTATTCAGCAAGTTTATTATATTTATTTTATGTTGTGTGATTTAATGTTTTACATGGTATCAAAAGCGACCTCATGGAAAGCTAAACTCTAGGGGGGTGTGTGTTGGAAAGAGCTGTAAACTCCTAGAAGGAGTGCATCCACTATGCACTAGCTACCACGATTACCCATGCATTGTGTGCTATGCAAATCTTTGCATGCTCACTGTATGTTATCAAAACCATCACACTCCCACTGTGTGTTATTGAAATCATTGCTCACAAGGTTTAAGACTTTATTTCAACTACATCAATGCCATATGTGACCCATAGAGGTGGATGTTGCTGAATCTGAATTTTATGAGCCTGATCAGATGCTCTATGACCGCAAATACAAGCAAGAGGCAAGATGTTGATTTCTCAATGAGTTCGTAACAGTCTTGGCATAACATTAAGCTGTGAAAGTTTTTGTTTTTTTTGTTTTTTTTGTTTTTAATTTGATTTGGTTGCTTGAATAGGGCGTAGACACTTCTTATCAAGGTGAACTAGATTACATCGTGACAAATTGAATGCATTGAAACTGTGAAGTTTGTAGAGTAGCTGGATAGGCTATTATAATGGAAATGGAGTGCAAGTAAGACATCTACTCGAACATAATGATAGGTGATTTGACTAGCATCCTGAAGAAGTATATTAGGTATTCTTGTTGATTGAACTCATGTTCTTATTGATAGAGTAATGTTTTTTCAAAATAGTATTGAGATAAGATTTCATTGATGATGATAATGAGAGGTTAAAAGAAAATTTCTATGAAGTAGTAATCAAGTTTTCTTGTTTGATACAATTTTTTGTGTACGTGAGATATTCATAGATTTTTTGCTTTCATGAATGATATTAATACTAGCTTTTAATTTCTCATGCATCAAAGCCAGATTAACTATTCATATTTACAACAATAAAATATTCTTTCAAAAAAATCATTTATTTTTCAAAAAAAAAGTTTTCTTACAGTTTTCTCAAGCAAAAAATATAATAATAAAGTTTAGATCACGTGGGAAATGTAGATTAGAAAAAAAATTTGATTTTTGGTCATGACCATTTTCATGCATCAATAGTTTAGTTCAACTAGAAAGGTGTAATATATGGACAAGATAAAGAAATATGAGAAGATAGGAATATAGTGTGTGCATATGTGTATGCACATGTGTGTGTTTGGACACATATAGTTATTCTATATTCATGATGTATGCATGTATATTGCATAAATATATGTCTGTGCATTTTTAAGTAAATGTAGATAAATATCTGATCCATACGTGCAATTTACCACCGTTCATTAATTTTTTTATTACTGAATATTGCCGACTATCCTCGTTAATCCCAAGCCTTTTCTTAACAACTTGACTAGTAAGACGGTCATTGTAAAACTCAAGTGGGGAATGGAATACAAAAGTGAGCAACCTTGTGTTCTTTTCCTGTGAATTGCATTTTTTTCTCATTTTTTTATGGTTTCTTTTAGGTTTCCTTGCTTCGGTGGTTTTCTATATGAACCTACTAGTGTGAAAAAATTCAATACCATGCAGCATGTTGTATTTCAACTTTTATTTCCATTTTGTTAGGCACTTTCTAATAAGTTTTGTATGTAAATAATACATTTTAAATAAAAAATCCAAAATATAATGCTAGTTTAAAAAATATTACCAAACTAATATGTTTGGAAACAACGTGGCAATTTGAGTCGTTGTAAACGACGGTCATTATCACCCTATGGAATTTTAAAAATAAAAAGTGGCATTATGAATGCCGGCTATTAAATTTTAAAAATTTTAAAATGCAGGCATTGGGAATAATGGAAGAGTGTGGAATCCAACTTAGTGAAAAACAATGTTAAACAAGCCGTATCCAAGGATATTTGTTCTAGAAGTACATCCACAGCCATGGCTGCTATTGCAAATATCACTCCAGTTCCTGGGAATTCATTAGAATCCATAAAACCTTTCACCACACCCAACTCTTCTCCTCCATTTCTTTCTTTCGGTCAATTTGAACTATTGGGGAAGAACTTAAGCTCGCCATTAGAAACACTGTCAAAGACCGAAGATGTGATGAGGGTTTTACATGTGCTGGAGATGAAGAAAAAAAACATCATGATTAAGGGAGAGTGTGTGGCAAGCATAGAGAGTGTAGTAAGAGGAGTGAGGGAGAAAATGGAAATGGGTTAGATTAGTAACATTTCCTCTTTTCTCTTTAAGGAAACATTCAAAAGTAGACGTTGACCAGAAATTTATGGAGCATAAGTGCATCATAGATGGTTATTCAAGTAGAGGAGTTGTTTTATATGTGGTGATCTTAAATGGGTCTATGATATCTGGCCAAATTATGGTTGGCAAGTAGGTAACAACATGGTAGAGTACATTATCACAGAGATGCAAAGTCTGATCTATGGAATAGGCGGCGAGGCTGTAAGAGTATAGCTCATGGGAATCCCCACATTCCAAACTTACATCAAGTGTAAAGTAATCTTTCCCTCTCTAGAGATTATTTGGGAACTTTATCTAGTCACTGTTCCAATTGGAAGCCTGAATCTTAGCCTCAATCTCAACTAGCAAAACGATTCTTTTTTTTTCTTTTTTCTCTCAATTTTTCTAGTGTGATATATCAGTCACATATGCTACCCATCAATTACTCAACTACACACCCACAAAGGCATGCACAAACACATACACCCACACACTATTCATATGTACCATCGTATAAACTATTGTATATAAGCATGCATAAACACTTCATATTTCACTAGTTATGCATTTGAAAAATTTTAAAAAAGAAGAAAAATAGGTGTAGGAGCAAAACATGAGTGGCTCTAGCTGGTAAAATATTGAATCTGGATTACTTACAAAAAGTACAACGTGTAGCCCCAATTACTCCATTAACCTTGACAAAGAAACACAAGTTTGAAACCATGAGTTCATTTCTGTAGGTTATGTTTGCTCAAGTTTATTGTCGTGGCTCTTGTAGTATAAAGATAAAAAAAGGGGCAATGATAAGGTGCTTATTTGTTTTATTAAATATGAAATATGGTCTTGTCATACTTGAATGTATCTATATCCTTTTCTTACTATTAAATGATTTGTTTTTTTTTCTTTAATCATGATTTAGGGTGAACCTGTCAAATTCAACAAATCAAGAGATTATTGCCACAAGTGGCTTCTCCATTTCAATCCAGAGAAAACCATCAAGTTAAATTCATCTTCTTCATCTTCAGTTTATGTATCATCTCTTGATCAAACCACCAACTTAACTTGGCCACTCACTTAGAAATCTATATGGCCAAGATGCAATATTGAAACTAGAAACGAATCCAAACTGAATCTTGTGTCAAACCCGAATTCATGGCCGAATTTATCATCATCAAGCGAGGCAGACATTGATGAAAATCTTGATTTTTAAAATTCAATAATGTGGCAATGACTATCATTAACAATGATGTCCTTTGTCATGCTATTCCAGATGCACTAGTTTGGTAATATTTTTCAAACAAGCATCATATTTTGGAATTTTTATTTAAAATGTATTATTTCCATACAAAACTTTTTTTAACTTTCTTATAATTAACCATGGACTGATACGTGAAGCTGAGCAACACAGGAGAATATGTTGATGGATAGTTCACTAGAAATCTTGGGGAAATCTTAATTCAGTAATTTAAAAATAAGCTCATGATTATCTCATTGTATGAAATTTCTTGCATGTGGCAGTTGGTGTTGCATGTACTAGTTTAACTATTTATCAGCGACATTGTGTTGTGTTCTTTATTGGTTTGTAAAATATAGTATGTTATGCACCATGTGCAGGTGTAACAATGTTCTCTATCTGGGTGAAGTACCAAAGGAGAAAGAACTAAAAGATGCTGACAATGCATGAGAGACCTATATGTGTCTTTTTAAGCCCTTGATTATTTCCTTCTATTGACTTTGATGGTATGTGTATTAGCATGAATATACACGTGTCTGTGTTTACACACACACACACACATGCACATATATACATGCACAAGTATACATACATGCAGCTCATCGCAAGGTTAAAAAGTGTGTTGTTGGAAGAGCAACTAGATACAAAAAGGGCATTGGCAGATAAAAGGAAGAAGGAGTTGGAGGTGGAGAGGAAATATAGACTAGAACTAAAGGAAGCAATGATGATGGCCATGAAGGGACATGCTTGGGTGCTAGAGTAATATGTAGATATTGAGGAGGTGGAGGCGAGAAAGCAATGAAAATTTCATAGATAGATTATACTTTATGCAGTGTCATTATATACATTGATGAAGAATAAGATATAATCAAGTTTTGTTATGTTTTTATTTTAACTATGTAACAAATTATATAAAAATATTTTAATAATTGATTTTATTTTTTGTTAATTATAAACAATGGTTTATAGTTATGTTTTTATAAAAATATGTAATTAAATTTTATGTAAAAAATTAAAAATGTGAAAATAATTTTGGAATGAAAATAGCTAGAGATTTTTCCCTCACTAATTTAGCTAGAGATTTTTCCCTCGATAATTTAGCTAGGAAATTTTCTATTGCTAATTTTGATAGGGAAAATATTTACTCTTTAATTTTTGTGACAAGCACTTTGGATTAGAGGTGTCAAATGGGCTGATTCATGTCATGCCCAGCCAAGCACGGCACTGGAATTTCTCGTGTCCATGCCCATGCCATGTCATGCCGAGTCTAACCGAGCCTCATGCTGTACCTGGCCCGACACAGTACCACCGCCTGGTTAGCTCAGTACCTCGGCACGAGCCGAGGTACCAATACCGTACTACCCCAATGGGCTGAGGCTCATCCTGACTGATCCGGAAACTGGGTGGGCACAAATCTGAACCAACCCCAACCCCAAAGGCCTATTACGGGCTTACAGCCAATATTTCAAATATTTAAAAATAATTATTTGAAAAATAAGCCGTTGGATTTTGACTCCAATGGCTATGGGGTAGAATCCGACAACCCACATGATTCTACCCCAAAATAAATATTAAAAATTTTTTTTTAAAAAAATACTTTTTTAACAAAAATATTCTAAATTTTTTTTTATAAATGCTCCCCACCCCCTCTCTAATTTTTTTTGTTTTTCAAAAACATAAAATATCACATTCTCTCTCTCTCTCTCAAACCTCTCTCCTAAAATTCTCTCTCTCGGGATTTCGATTCAGCTTTTAGGGACTCACAACTCAGGCTCGTCTTAGTTAGTGTTTGCATTGGTCTTGAGAAGTTAGATTTTTTGTGCACGTGCTTTTTCTTTACACTACTTTATGGGTATTTCTATTTTTTTCTCTCTCTACTCTTTAAGCTATCCTTTTGTCTAAAAAAACCAAAAAAATGACAAATACTAATAGTAATAAAATTAATTTAAATTTAGAAAATGAAAATCTTACACAAAAGTCCGAGGTTGCTGAAACTTTGGTTTCTCTAATGGTCTCAGCCCTAATATCTAAAAAACAAAAAAACAAGGACTTCTATATGTTGGACTTATTTTAATATAATAAAACAAAAAAAATATTAGGGGTGAAGAAGAAGAAATGATACTTTGCAAATATTGTAAAAAAATTTTAACTTGTAAGAGTGTATTTGGGACTGGACATCTTAAAAGGCATGCTGAATTATGCACCAAAACACATTGTGCATTTGATACTAGGCAAACCCAACTTAGCTCTACATTTTTTAAGACTGAATCTAGTTCAGTCTCAAAGTTTGCCCCCTTCATATGCCATTGCGAGTTGGGTTGGGAAGGCATGACCAAACTTATCATATTGATGGATCTTCCGATCAGATTTTTGGAAGATCTAAGGATAGTGAGCATCATTGCAGACATATTTTTAGCCTACTTATCATAGGTTTCTAGGTCCACATCTTGGAATGACATACTAACATATTATAAGTTAGTAAAATAATTAATAATTAATAAATTTATGGTATATAGTAGAGTGGTGTCCGTGACATCCGATATCTAGACTAGTCACGATGATGCATCTTTATGCATGTCTCACCGCCCACTATGTAGATTCTAGATGGCATGTGAATAAAAAAATTTTAGGATTCTCCAAGATTCTTGGGCTTGCCATTTTTGAGTGTATGATAAAAATCTTTAGAGAATATAAAATTCAAAATAAAATTTTTAGTATCACAATAAATAATGTATCTAATAATGGAGTAGCGATTAAGATGTTTGTTAGGAATAATAGAGACGTACCATTAAGAGAGATGTTCCACTTCTGATACATGTGTCACGTGGTTAACATGATTCTACTTGTGGGGATGAAGGTGTGTTTCCTCGCTTTGGAAAACATATGTAACTCACTAAAATATATTTGCATGCCTCGCAAACAATTAGAGCTTGGTAGTCTCTGTTTGTCTACCAAACTTAAGAAGAAGAAATTCCAATCGAATGTAAGGCATTGTTTGAATTACACGTACATAATGTTGGTGTCATGTGTTGGATACAAACACATGGAATCCGACTACGTCAATAGTAAGAGTGATGAACTTTTTATTGATGACACTAACTAGGCTTTAAGAATTTAATTTGTGAAATTACTGTAGATTTTTTATGACATGAACATGTATTCATTCGTTTATACTCCGACGACTTGCATTGCACTCAGGTGCATATGCAACATTAGTAGCATGTTTAGGAAGTATCGAGCTGATCCAAAACTTAGTCATATGGTTACAGAGATGGAAACCAAGTATTTAAAGTACTGGTCTATCATTCCATCTCTTTATTGTCTCGCTACATGCATGGACCTTAGGGTTAAGGTGGAAGAGGTAGATAATGTTTTGACTTTTATTTCCTCATGCATGAACCTGGAAGACTCGCCTGAAGGGTTCATTCATGAGAAGTTGACTGACATTTTCACATACTATGATACTACGTATGGTGATAGTAGTAGTAAGGTTGTGAGAACGGATATTGATACCATATTCGAAGATAATGATTTTTCCATTTAGTTATCTAGGGAGAAACGACAGGGTGGACCGTCGAATAGGAGCGAACTGTCTCGTACCGATTACTACTCAATCCTATCATTGTCTGATACTAAGAATCTTGATATATTATAGTGGTGGAAATCATATGAGTCTACATTTCCTGTGCAAACTAAGATAGCACGGGATCTATTGACTCCTTAGGTGTCGAGCATAGCATCAGAGCCTACTTTTTCTATTGTAGTTAATGTGATTTTGGATAGGAGATGAAGATTATGTCAAGATATTGTTAAGGCTTTAGTATGCATGAAGGATTGAAAGGATTCGATGTTTAGCATAAAGGATCGTGCTGGAACTGGGAGAGAGACTACAGTGAATGAGGGGGAGTTGATTGCTGATGATGTTCCATGTGATAATGATATTGATATTGAGATTCAAGATGATAATGATATGAGAATGCATGATTGATGAGGTTGCTACTTGATGCTTGATGGTTGATGATTGCCGGATTGTGACATGCCGACTGCTACACTTTTGTTACAGTTATGCTTTTCCTTATGAGTTATGCTTTTCCTTTTGAGTTATGCTTGATTCTGATTTTTGATTTCGATATTTTGTACTTATTTTTGATTACATTGTATTTGGTTTAGTTTGGTCATTTAGCAATTGGCTTTGTGAGTTTAACTTTGTTATTTTTGTTAGATAAAATGTGTTTGTTTTATTTTTATTTTTAATAATTTTATTTAAAATTCTAAAATATAATTCTAATAAATTATAATCTAATTAGAACATAATTAAAACAAATAACATAAAAAAATAAACTTTATAACTATTCAAATATTTATAATTTACAATTTAAATATTTTTAAATATTATCTAATTTATATTTTATAATTACCTAAATATTCTAAATAAAAAATAAAAAAATAAAAAAAAATTAAATTTTTTTAAACCGCCTCGTACATGCCTGACTAGGCACGGCATAAAACCATTCATGCCAACCGGGCCATACCGAGCTTTGCTTGAATAAATCATTAAGGGCCAGGCATGTCATGGTTACTGTAGACGTGCCTAGCCCAGTATGGTAGAATGGTTGGGCCTACAAAAACCATGCTGGGCCGGCCCAGCACGACACGTTTGACACATATACTTTAGATTGGGAAAGATTTCCTTGTTAATCCATCATTATATCCACTTTAGCTACAGAAAAACTCCATTTAGCTAGGAAATTTTTACAAGCTATTTGTGAATTTTCTTTTAATGATCTCTATCTATCTATCTATATATTTGTTTATATCTCTGTGTATGTATTTATCTATCTATCAATCTATATATTTGTGAATCAATCAATCAATCGATCTATTCGAGTTTATCATTCTATCTATAAATCTGTCTATCAAACTATCTATCATTTTGTATATTAATCTTTTTATCTATCTATCTATCTATCTATCAGTCTATAAATATTTTTCTCTAACTATCTATCTATGTCTCTATCTATCTATCTACTTATCTGTCTAAAAATTTGATTATCTATCTGTCTATCTATCTGCCTATCAATCTGTCAATAAATATGTCAATCAATCAATCAATCTAGCTATCTATCTATCTTTCTGGTCTATCTATTTGTCTATTTATCTATCAATCTATCTGTTTAAATATTATTATGTCTTTCTATCTAGCAGTCTTTATATCTATCTATCTATCTATTTTCCTATCTATCAATCTATCAATCTATCTGTCAATCTTTATATTTGTCAATCAATCAATTTATCTGTCTGTCTATCTATCTATCTATTTGTATATCTATATATCGATCAATCAATATATCTAAATATCTATAAGTCTATCTATCTGTCTTTTTATCTATATATCTATCTATTTATTAATTTACCTATCTATATATCAATCTATCTATCTATTTGTCTTTCTGTCTATCTATCTATCAATCTATCTATTTGTCTCACTATCTGTCTATCTCTCTCTCTATATGTATATATATCTATCTATCTACCTATCTATCTATTAGCCTATCTATATATCTACCAATCTATTTGTCTATCTATATGTCTATCTATCTATCTTTATTTCATTCTATATTTCTATCTTTCTATTTGTCTATCTATCAATCTCAGTATCTACCTGTCTATCTATCTCTCTATTTATTTGTATATTTATCTATCTATCTATATGTATCTATCTTTCTATCTATCAATCTATCTATCAACTATCTATCTGCCTATCAATCTGTATATCTATCTATCAATATGTCTATCTATCTATCTAACTATCAATCATTTTTTCTATCTATCTATTTATCTATCTATCTATTTGTCTGTCTATGTATCTATCTATGTATCTGTCTATGTAGCTGTCTATATATCTATATAGCTAGATGTCTATCAATTTATCTATATATTTGTCTATATATTTGTTTATCTATCTATCTATCTAAATAACTAACTATCTATCTGTATATCTATCTATCTATTTATCTATATGGAAATCTATCAGTCTATCTATATGTTGATCTATCTAGCTATCTTTCTATGTTTCAATTTGTCTATCTATATATCTGTTTGTCTATTTATTTCTCTATCTAATATATATTTATATGTCTATTTATATGTTTTTCTATATGTCTATCTATCTACCTACCTACCTACCTATATATATATATATATATATATATATATATATATATATATAATCTGACTATCTACCTATCTATCTATCAATCTCTCTATAAATCTATCAATCTTTATATCAATATTCCTATCATTGTGTCTATCTATAAATCTATGAATCTTTAGGTCAATATTCCTATCATTGTGTCTATCTATATATCTTTCAAACAATCTATCTATCTTTCTATCTATTTTTCATCTATCTATGAATAGGTCTATCTTTCCATTTATTAATCTAACTTTCAATCTATCACTTGGTGTATCAATCTGTTTATAAATCTATATATCTATTTGTCTTTTTGTCTATCTATCTATATCGCTCTCTATCTATCTATCTATTTGTCTATTTATATATCTATTTTTATGATTATCTATCTGCCTATCTCTTTGTCTATCTATTTGTGTATCTATTTGTCTATCTATCTATCTATCTACCTAACTATTTATCAAAATGTATATCTATCTGTCTATCATTTTGTCTATTAATATTTTTATCAATCTATTAATCAATCTATCTATCTATCTAGCAATCTATTTATCTATTTATCTATCTGTATATCTATTTGTATCTATCTATCTATATATCTTTCTATCTATATTTCTATCTATTTGTCTATCTATATATCTTTATATCTGTCAATCAATCAATCTATCTATCTATTAATCTAACTATGTAAATATCTTTTGATCTATCAATATATCTATATGAGATTTTCCCATCGCTGAAATAGAATAACAACAAATTATTGATGAAAATTATCCCAATCTAAAGTGCTCTTCATAAAATATTAACGAGAAAAATCCCTAGCAAATTTTTTAATGACAGAAATTCCATAGCTAATTATAATTTTTCCCTTGCAATTTTTGATTGTAATTAAGAATAGTAATTAATATTTTTCAATTGAAAATGTACAAAAAATTCTCAAGCTAAATTAGCTATAGAAAATTCCTTTCCAAATTTAATTCCAAAGGTATTTTCACAATTTTATTTTTTTACAAAATATTTAATTACATATTTTAAAATTTTTATATTAAATTGAATAAAAACATATACTATAAACATTATTTAAATTAACAAAAAGAAAAAGCAGTTAATAAACTATTCTGATACAATAGTTACATAGTTAAAACAAAAATATAACATAGGTATATAATTATTTTAAACTAAATCATCATCCTCATCATATGATGCATTAGAGATAGGTTCTCATGTGTGGATACTCTGTTGGAACTCTATGTGCTATCTATCTTGTCAAGGCTACTAACTTTGACTCCATTTGGGTCATCTCCTATTGTATTGCATTCTTCATTTTTTTCATCTTATTATTCACTTCTTTCATTTTCTACATATACATCAATTCAAACTTAAATGATACGAAGGTTGGAAACTTATTAATTTAGCAAAATTATATATCTGACTATCACTCATATAGCATTTACCAATATGCATGAAGAATTCTAATTCAAAGAATTATGTAGTTTGTAGCACATATATAGCATTTACCAATCATTGTGCAAGATTTTATCCATAAAACAAATATTGAATTTTCAACAGACTATTTTAGAACATGGAAGAAATAAAATAATTAACCAATAGCTATTGGAATCATCACCAAGAGAGAATCCAGTAATAGATTGATGACCACTACCGGAGCCATATAGCACATCGTGAGAATGAAGCCTGTATTTGGTCTTCTCGTACATCAGCTTCAGAACTAACCCGTACATAATCTGGATGAAGAAATCAACATTATTCAGATGAAAATCTTTTAGTTTATTTAACTTGCACGATGCTAGAATCAAACATCATATTTGATACTTATGATGTGTTTTAATTTTGAACAATAAGGATCAGAAGATAGTTAAAAAAAATCAATTTATATAAAATATAGAGCTCATAAAATATTTTGGCTTCCAGTTCGACAAGGTTTCCCATTACTGATTCCATAAATTAGTTATATCTTTATGAATTGGCCTGCAGGGTTTGTGGATTCTATGTTTCTAACCTCAATTCCTTCTGAAGAAGTGATTGATGTTGATGCAAAGGATGGCCAATCCATGTCTAAGTTAACATACAAAAAATTGAAAACATCAAGAAGATTCTTAGGCTGCAACAGCATAAGCAATATGATAGTGTCAACGAAAAAAATATGGTCATCTCATGATAATGGCATATCAGGAACATGATGGCTCGCACATTAAAGGTTTAGTGATCAATTTCATTCACTATTACTGGTCATCTTTGCTTAGGGTTCCATCATTCTTAGTTGATTTTATTACCCTAATCATGAAGGCAATGCATAGATTTGGAAGAGTTGTACCCTTCTACACCAGTTGAGTTTATCACATAATACTTTAACCAGCTGAGGAGGATGTTCATCATGCACAACTTAATGAAAAAGTGAACTGCAATAGCTGCTAAAAAATGTCATCATATCTGCTACAAATATAGCAATAGCAATAGCTTCAAATATTATCACCTAAAAATGGAAAAAAACTATGGATGCCTTCCCTCATGAACACAAACTATGATACATCAGTGCTGGTAGAATTATAGTGATCAAATGGGTAGTGGCACTATCTGACTATGAAGGGAGTCGATAGCAGAAAGATGGTAATGGTAACACTAATAGTGGTGGCACAGAAAATAAAAGCTAACACTAGGGTCTTTGCTATTATTTTCTGCCGACTCTATGATAGGCCAAAGCAACATATTCAAACCTTTCAGTTATGCAAACGATATGACTACCTAATAAGGACATATAATTTAACTAAGAAAACTAAAAAGAAGCAGCATTCTTAATGCATATTTTTGCCTAGTCATATTAATGATCACCAAACCAACATAACCCCACCAGATATGAAATGCAAACCCCAACTTAACAAACCTGAAACAAAGTATAGCGTGATTTATGCTACACACCATATACGCATAAAGAAGCAACAAAAAAAAACCTCTTGTTCCACTCAATGGCTTGCACTGCATTAACTGGTTAATCTTATAATCTAAGATTTTTTTTTTTCACTTGAACGGAAATAATCAGAGCTCATCTTCTTCCATGCCTTACTTTTGATTCTGATATAATGTTGTGTTTAAAATATTTATATAAATGTTACATATATATAAACACTACAAGAAAATCCCATATAACTAGGGATAATTCCCTAGCTAAATGGGCATTTCCCATCTCCAAACCAAACATAGCGATGGATTAACGATGGAACTGTTCCAAATTTAAAGTGCTCGTCACTAAAATTTAGCGAGGAAAAGTGTCCATTGTTAATAATTTAGCGATGAAAAATCACTAGCTAAAAGAATAATTTCCGTAGCTAAATTAGCAAGCTAAATGAGAGTTTCTGTCGCTAAACAGATATAATGACGAAAGCTTTCCCTAAATAAAGTGTTTGTCGCTAAATATTAGCGACGGAAAAAGTCCCTAGCAAAATAAATTTAGCGACAGTAAAAATCCCTTGCTAAATAATGTTATCCCTAATTAAATTAGCTAGGAAAAATTCTCAAGCTAATTTAGCAAGGGATTTTTCCCTTGCTAATTGAGTAAGGTAATTGTCCCTAGCTATTTTAATTTTAAAACTATTTTTAGAATTTGATTTATTTTATAATCTTTTAATTAAATAATTTAATATTTTTATATAAAATTGAATAAAAATAGAAACTATAAATGATAATTTATAATTTAAAAAAAAATCATTTAATAACTTATTCTAATATAATATTTTACATAATTAAAACAAAAAAATAACAAAATCTTATTACATCTTATTCATAAATGTACTTACCGACAGTACATAAGTATAATCTATCCATGCATGGACGTTGCTTTCTCTCCCTATGTTCATTCGATCACCAACTTTCCACTACGAAAAAGTTGCCCAAGTCACGGTGCGTCATGTCTAGTAAAAAATCCTTTCGCTTATACAAGATTCGTATGTGGAATAATGTACTATATATGTAAGAAATTTAAACCACTCAATCAAAGCAAAATAAATAAAAAAAGCTATGTTTTGATAAATATATAATACTACAGTATATATGTATATATATACTAGCATTTCACTGGTACATATATTATTGCAATATAGGTACATATAAACTGTAGTATTATGTGTACATATATACTGAGCACATATATACTCAATATATATGTACATAAAATATTATTGTATTATATGTACGTATATACTACATTTGTTGTTATTGCTACTGCTGCTGCTTGCCGCTGCCGCTACCATTGCCACTACCACTACTACTGCCGCCGCTACCACCGTTGCCGCGGCTACCACCATTGCCGCCCGATACCACCACTACTGCCACTAAACTGTCATTGCTGATAATAAAAGTAAGGCATGTGATGATTCTCGACTGATGTACTTGAGATTGAGCGAGTTTTTAATGAGGCAGTGAGCAGCTTCTCCCAAAATAGGACCCGATATTCCTTCTAGACCAGAATTACACGACACTACATGAGCATCATCATCATCATCATTCTAATACATAGTACAATTAAAACCAATTATTGCAAAACCTATAGCAAAAAAACTTATTTACTCATATGTTTGCGTTGTACCATGTGATAATTGCATATTAATACAATTAATAAGATTGTTAAGACCAACTTCTAGCTTCATGGCTAGCCAGGACCAGAAATATCATCATCTCACATCTTGAGCAAAGCATGATGACCAGACCAGCTTGAGCAATTATATATTTAAAAGTGTGTTTGTGTGTAAATGGGTGTGTGCATATGACAATATATACATGTCTACAAATAAATATATGCACCCACTTATGTATATACTATAGTATAAAAGTACGTATATACCAAGTATATACGTATGTATATACTACAGTATAAAGTACATATATACTATATTATATACGAACATATATACTGAGTATATACATACAAATATACTTAGTATATAAGAACATATATACTGAATATATACGTACAAATATACTCAGTATATGAATATATATACTCGGTATATACGTGCTTATATACTTAGTATATACGTAGATATATACTTAGTATATACATACTTTATACCAAGTATATATGTACGTACATACTATTGTATTATATGTACGTATATATAATCACATAGCCTTAGATGACACACACACGTGTACTTTCATGCAAATACACATACCATCAAAGACAACAAAAGAAAATAATATAGGACTTAAAAAACACGCATATAGGTCTATCATGCATGGTCAGCATTTATAGTTCTTTTTCCTCTATTACTCCATGCAAATAGAAAATATTGTTACACCTGCACATGGAGCATAACATACTACATTTACAAACCAATAACCAATAACAAGCAGTCACAGATCTGAACTGCGATGATGCATATCTCCACAATATAAGAGTGTCAAGATAAACCTGCATTTGCGTGGAATTAATTTTATTGGTTCATCTTACAGCTTCAGAAGCTAATGTGTTGTTCCCATTACCATGGAGGACTAGCCAAGACTTTTACATACCTATAATAGGCTAAAACTCTACCCAAAAAATTCAGAGACACACAAACATATTCACATATATATATATAGTTATTATAGACATGAACAAACACAAATTTTTATAGTCATACAACTTCAACAAAAATCTAAAAGATATCCAGCAATGATGTTTAGAGAGAAAGAGAGTGCAAAAATAAAATGTTTTAGGAATAATGAAGATAACAGAAGCTAAGCCTCCTTTTGATCAAGCTAAAATCGGTAAATATGAGACCAATGCATTAGAAGGACCGTGGCAATGTCTAAATGTTTTTAATCAGAATTTTTTCGTTTGTCTCACATAATGTGTCATGCAAAGATTCATTATTAGATTAATTGGAAAAACAAAGAATAAAACCTGAATAAAAAATTTTAAACCTACAAAAAAATCTCATCATGTTTTGCTACACATAGACAAAAATCAATAACAGTTCAGAAATAATTCTCATAAGAAATCATCCTCATAATTAGTAGGGAATTTCTACTAGCCTCTCCTGCTAGGTTTCGCAGCTGGATCTCGAAATGCTATCTATTCCGTCAATGCCGCTAACTATGACTCTATATAGGACATCTATTGTTGCATTACATTCTTAATTTCTTTCATCTAATAATTAATTTCTTTTATATCTTACATTTCTTCCATCAAATAAATAATCTACTTCTACTCCACTTCTTTCATTTCTTGCATTTCTTCCTTCAAATTAATAGACTGCTCATCCTTCTGTTCTTTAATTACATTTATTTTTTCTTCAAATGAGATATCTGCTCATCCTTGTTTTTCATTCGGTCTTCATAACTATAATACATTGATTTGTTTGCATTTCTTGTTGTTCGATCACCTCATCCACCATTGTTGAGATAGATGAATTAGAAGTATAACTGCTACAACAAAATGCCACTCCCTTCGAGCCGATGCCGTACACTCACTACTTCTTATGACTTCCTATGGTCTCCAAATAAATATGATCATAGTCAATTGGTTGAAGATCCATGTAACCCTCAACTTGTTGATGAGCAGCTGCCACACGTTCCTCCATTAGTTCTTGAGATAAAATAGAGAAAAATACTATTCTAGATATACATAAAATAAAATAAATATTTTGCATTCCAAATAATTTTCAAAATATACTGTAGTATTATAAAATTTATTAATATTACAAATTCTTATAGAAATCATCTAAGACGTATTGTCAACAAACTAACCATCCACTTTCTTCACAGGCATCTTTTCTGAAAATCTCATAAAAATTAGGATCTCGACTCAATTGTCCGGCTAGCATATGTTTTTATTATGTCATAAAAAACAAATGATCAAAAAATTGAACAAAATTAATAAACCATGCAGAGATTTGATTTATTAGACTATTAGGACAACTACTAAATATATAAATGTTTATATTTTAAATTTGTACCAAATCTTGAGCGTGCTCAATACTGACTTTGACCCTCCTATGTGTTGACATATTCTTGTACCTAGTCCAGCTACCTCATTTTGTCAATTTTTGTTGGTAATATCTGATTTTTTCTTCACATCTGGCTCCTCCCATACTTAAGCCACTCAGGCCAGTAGTCCTCGGATATAAAATATGCATTTCTTTCATATTCTTCAATTTATGGATAAAATCAGAATACCATTAAGCAATTTTGATCTCCAATAATGACTTCATCTTTCCATCAAATTTGTGTGCCCATGTACACTAATTCTATATATAGAAAAATCACAAAAAATTTATATTAACAATAATATCATAATTATTTTCTACTTGAATAATAACCAACATAATAGTTAAGTAATTAGATAATTATTTTTCAATACTTTTGTTTTGTTATATTTATCTGCAAGTCATTAAAATAAGACTCTTTTGTCGATTCAGAAACTTTCTTCCAGAAGAATGCTTTAGAATCAGCTATTTTTTGTAAGACTTTTAAATATAATCAAACACTTGTGAGATGGAATAAAACTGTACAAATAAATAAATAACATTGAAAATAAGCAAATCATAACAATAAAAAAACCACTGACAAAAACATCAAAATTTTTTTTTCAAGTCATATTTACATATTTCTTTTACCTTCCATCCACAATCTCAATTACTAACTTTGCATTGACTGAAGAGGAAGGCACATCATTTGATGATGTCGTTGGTATTGTAAATGGGGGAACTATTAGTGTAAAATGTGGTGTAGAAGATAGAGATAAATCAAAAGTGTGTGAAGGAAGTATAATGGTTGGTGGGCCTATATCTGATAATGGTGATAGTAGAAGTCTCAATGATGGTGATGGTGATAGAAATAAAGATGGTGATTGTGATGCTGAAGTCTAGATATGGTGGGTATGAGATGGTACTGATTATGCAACATGATGTATCATACTAGATGAATTTGGTTCATTTCTCTGTCCACGTCCTTTAGGGACCATCTGCTCTACAAAATAAAACATAGAACAAATAATAGAGATATGATGAACAAGCATGTATTTTTGAATAAAACTCACCGATAGATTTCAACAAAATATAGAAAGTCTTTGATAGTTTAATATTATAATAAATTTATAATAGTTTAATTATCAGCATCATTGTCATCCTTCAATGCATCTTCTCATATTTCATCTAATTCCGATAGAAGTTCGAACTCATCTTCAGATAGAAATTCATCATCTTCAATTTCTATTTGGGACACCATTTGAGTCACATAAATTTTTTAGATCTTCATCTACATGCATAGGCTCAATATTATTTATGTCATCTTTTTGGAATGCCAGTGCAATATCTAAGTTTGCACTTCTTTGTTGAGATGTTGGTACTTCAAAATTTGATCGAGCTTTGATTTTGCAAATCTCTCATCAATCACTCTTATCATGAGATAAACTCAAATATGTATAATATATACTTGAGCTGCTTGAACTGCCATAATAAATAGCTCACAATGATTTTATCTACCTTTATGGTTAACATCTACTAGCTTATAATCTGAATGAATCTTTGTGCCCACATTTCATGTAGGATCAAACCACATGCATTTTAATAATATTATCCTATTATTTTTAAGTCTAGGATACTCGAACTCAAAAACTTCTTTGAGTTGACCATAATAATCAATCTCATGTGCACTATAACATGAGTCTTTAATACATATACTACTATTCATTGTTTTTTTATAAGAATCATGCTCAATTGTATGAAATTTATATCCATTAACAAAATGCCCAGGATAGGTTGTCACATATCTGCTGGGCCTTTACTTAAATTCTAAATAAAAATATTTGAATCTCTATTTAAAGGATCAATTGTTTGTGACATAAAGTAAAAAAAAGATATTAACAAATAAAAGATACTAATAAATTAAATAATTCAAAAATTTTAAATTTAATAATTCTCCCATATTTTTTGAACCAATTCACAAATTCAGTTTCTAACATATAATTAACATAATTGTTGGAAATTACCAGTTGCCTATATTTTAACTACTCAATATAAATACTACACAAATATAAAAAAGAGAGAATTATGTATATCAATTTTAAATAATTCCTATTAAAGATAAAATTAAATTATGATTAAACCTGCAACCATTTTATGCATACATACTCAATATATGATGAAACCTCCTCATAATTAAGTAAAACGTAACTCCAGGTTTCTTTGTACTCTACACCTGTCATGCATCTTTCATTGCTCTTACAAATGCTCTTCCAAGGTGCTTGAAGATAGATAGTTTGTCCACAAAATCATTTTCTATAACATTGATGCATGTACTCTTTGTAATCAAGGAATTAATGGAAAATAATACATCTTCTTAAATACAACTTTTCAATTTTTTTCACGTATCTATAACACGAGGTACCTTCTTAAATCAAAGATGATCATAAAACTTACAGCTAATTAAATCACTATCACCACCCCCAATGTAACGTACATTCATTGAAATAATAATCAATTTTTTCCACTGGTAGAACCATTCATGGTTGTAACTTCTTAGTATTGTAAAAGTTGTTAGTGATCAAATTATTATCCGGAATAATCTCCTTCATCAGTTCTGTCTCTTGATCAAATAATTTTCTTAGACAAATGATTTTCTGACTTAATGCTCATAAATAGAGCCAAAAGTGATAATTTTGAATGTGTTTTACAACCAAGCCACAACTCTTTATTTTGTAGTTTTAAGCATTTTATAAATTTCTGAGCTTCAGGATTAGGTGGGTCATCTACATAATTCATTTTAAAGTCAGTACCGGCAGCTTCCGTGATCATTCTATGGTATGTGTTTGATGATTCTTCACCACAAACAAATGATTCAGTACCCGCCTTTTGGTCAATGTTCAGAATCATTGTACTTTCCCCATGATAAATCTATAATTTGGCACAAAGCCATATTTAGCCAAATGGTATCTTATAGTGTTTGCATCATGAAAAGGGATATTCTAATACTTGTGATGATTACATGGAAACTTAAATTTTTCTCCATCGATCCATCTCGATTGAATACATACAAAATTAATGAAAGTTTCAAAATTTCATTCATAAACCTTTTCTACATCCACTGATGATTTTAACTAATATTCCCCTGTTTTATTTACAAAAAATAATGCTTAATCATTATCTTGATTTAATCATTCTATTACTTCAAAATATACTAATAATTAAATAAAATTAATAGATATCATGGTAATACTAGATAAAGGGAGAAAATACGAAAATGCAAAAGAAAGGAAAACAAAAAAGAAAGACATTTAAAGTTTGAAGGGGGAAGGGAGGAGAGAGAGAGAGAGAGAGAGAGAGAAGGTGGGGGAGAGAGAGGGGAAGATAAATGGAGAGATGGGGAGAGAGAGAGAGAGAGAGAAATGGGAGAGGGAGAGGAAGAGAGAGAAAGGGGGAGAGGGGCAAAGAAATGGAGATAGAGGGAGAGAGAGAGAGAGAGAGAACAAGCAAGAAAGGAAGCGAGAAAGAAATAACAAGAGAGAGTGTGTGTGTGACATAGAAATAAAAAGATGAGAGAGTGACATGGAAAGAATTAGAGGGAGAGAGAGACATAGACAGAGAATACAGTGTTAGAATGAGGAATTACATAAAAGAAAAAAAAAATTCTTCTGATAAACTTATCAAATATTAGATTTTGTCATACATAAGTTCATATATGAGCCTGAGGCCCACGGGCTGAGATTATGAAAGAGTATGACCGTTATTTGTATTATACCATATATGAGCCTGACCAACGGACACTCTCATGCTATGTGCTTACATATTGTTGATATTATTTGTATTATTTCTATTATTTGTACTATACCATATATGTGTATTATACCATATATGAGATTATTATTTGTATTATATCTTTTGACATTAAATTTCAAGTTAGTGCAATAAATTAGTATATCTCGTATATAATTATATGTTAGTATACATATAGTAAATTTAGTTATAAATAGTTGCATATAGTTAAACATATAGTCATATATAGATATATGCATACAAGTAGTTATAAGTAGATATAGATAAATGTATACAAAATTATAAACAATTAAATAGATTTACATATATCTATACATATATGTATACATAAGAAAAAATAAAGTTATATTTATTTATATATAAGTTTTTATAGTTATCCAAATATTTATATATAGTTATACACATATAGTTAAATATTATGTTGTATGTTTTTATACATATAAATATAAATATAGTTACATTTGATTATAAGTATTGTTACATGTATAGTTAAACTTATATTTATACATGTATGTATATATATTTTGATATAATTTCATATATTTATACATATAGTTATATATAGGTATGGATAAACTAAAATACATTTTTTTATATTAATATATAAAAATGTATATTAAAAATATGTTGTTAATTATTTTTTTAAATATAATAATGTATAAAGTTTTTATTGTTATACATATAGTAAGATATAATTAATTATAGTATATGTTATTATACATATAATATATATAGTTATAAAAAGTATATATCGTTTAAACATTATTATATATATATATATATATATATATATATATATATATATATATATATATATATATATATATATATATATATATTCATATGAATAGTTATATTTAGTTATACATAAAATATACAAAGTTAGAAACAAATATGTACATTTACATATATGTATACATATATGTATACATATCTATATAAATAGTTACAAATATAGTAATATTTAATTATATAAAGTTTTATTTAGTTTTACAAATATTTATATATAGTTATACACATATAATTAACAATTGTTGTATGTTGTTATACATGTAAATATAAATATAGTTACATGTGGTTATACATATAGTTACACATATAGCTATACTTCAATTTATACATGTAGGTATATATATTTATTCATATAATTTTATATATTTATACATATAGTTATGTATAGGTATAGATATAGTAAAATATATTTTTATAAACAAATATATACAAAAGTATATTAATAATAAGTTGTATATTATATATTTAAATATAATTATGTATATTGATTTTATAGTTATATATATAATAAGATACAATTATTTATAGTTATATGTTATTATAGATATAGTATATATAGCCATATATATTTTTATAATGTTAAACATATAGTTATATATAAATATATTCATACAAATAGTTATACATAAATATATAAAGTTATAAATAAATATATAGATTTACATATATGTATACAATGTTACAAATATATTTATATTTAATTATATATTATTTTATATAGCTATTCAAATATTTATATATAGTTATACAAATATTTATTTATAATTATATACATATAGTTAAACATAGTGTTATATGCTATTATACATGTAATTATAAATATTGTTACATGTGGTTATACATATAGTTACACATATAGTTATACTTATATTATACATATAGGTATATATTTTTTTATATAATTTTATTAATGTATACAAATTTACAAATTAGTTATATTTAATCATATAAAGTATTATATAGTTATACAAATATTTATATATAGCTATACACATATAGGTAAACATAATGTGGTATGTTGTTATAAATGTAATTATAAATATAGTTACATGTGGTTATATATATAGGTACACATATTGTTATACTTAGATTTATACATGTAGTATATATATTTTTCATATAATTTTATATATTTAATCATATAGTTATGTAAAGGTATAGATATAGTATAATGCATTTTTATATACAAATATAAATTAAATATAAGTTGTAAATTATATATTTAAATATAGTTTTGTATAAAGCTTTTATAGTTATACATATAAAAAGATACAATTATTTATAGTTATATGTTATTATACATATAGTATATATAGCTATATTCATACAAATAGTTATACATAAATATATAAAGTAATGAACAAATATATAGATTTACATATATGTATACATAGTTACAAATATAGTTATATTTAATTATATAGAATGTTATATAGTTATACTAATATATATATAGATATACACATATAGTTAAACATATTGTCGTATGTTATTATACATATAATTATAAATATAGTTACATGTTGTTAAACATATAGTTACACATAGGTATAATTATATTTATACATGTAGTTATATATATATTTTTTATATAATTTTATATATGTATACATATAGTTACCTATAGGTATATAAATAGTAAAATACATTTTTATATACTAATATATAAAAATGTATATTAAATATATGTTGTTAATTATATTTTAAATTATAGTTATGTATAATATTATATAGTTATACATATAGTCAAAGTCAATTATTTATAGTTATATGTTCTTATACCTTTGCGATCCAATGGCAAAAAGACACAAATCAGAAAACAAAAAAGTTCTGCTTACATCAGATCAGAACAAAGTAAATGCAATCTTGTATTTCAGGCATGCAATTTATAAATATAAATACAATTTGAATCCCCCTAGAAACACATGATGACATCCACATAACAGAACAAAACTCAAACAAAATAGGTAAAGATTAGATCCACATCCATAAATGTCAACAAAGTTTGTCTCATCCTGCTAAAATTGTTTATGACTTGCTGACAATATAATTGGAAAGACAATCAAGACCCTCGTAGAGCCTCTTGCCAGAGTTAGCACTGGTGCTTTGAATGTGCCAATGGTGTTGACAAAGAAAGTGAAGTCTTCGCTAGTCAGTAATTTCACCTGCATTAATCACATTGGGAAGATCGTGCTTATTGGAAAACACCAACAAAACTTTATCTCTAAGCTTTTGCTCGTTTAGCATCCTATGCAACTCATCTCTGGCTTCAACAACTTGATCTCTGTCATTGTTGACACCACAAATATAAGACCTTGGGTATTTCGGATGTATTGCCTCCAGAAAGGGCGAATCTTGACTTGACCCCCAACATCCCACAGAGTGAAATTGATGTTTTTGTATTCAATAGTCTCTACATTTTAGAAAATAGTAGGAATTGTTGTGAAAATTTCATCAAGCTTCAACTTATACACAATGGTTTTCTTACCGCCAGCATCAAGACCTAGCATCAAAATTCTCATCTCCTTATTGGCAAACAGCCTGCTAAACAACTTTGTGAACTTAAACCCCATTTCTTCCACTAAATCTAAATCCCTTTATCGTATGGCAGTAAAGAGATATAATGAGAAAAAGAAACGGAATCAATAGACCTCAAGAGATGGTCACCAAAGAGGGTGTTCAACCTCTATGTGTTCTTATACCTATAGTATATATAATTAATAATAGAGTTATATATATAGTTTACATATAATTATATATAGATATATTCATACAAGTAGTTATAAGTAATTATATATAAATATATACAAAGTTATAAATAAACATATTGATATATAATATGAATACATATATGTATACATAGATTCAAATATAGGTATGTTTAATTATATATAGTTATACACATATAGTTATAAATATGTATGTAGGTAAAGATATAGTTATATATAACATTTTTATAGTTATACATTTAGTAAAATACAATTAAATATAGTTATATATTATTATACATATGATATATTTTGTTACAAATAAAGTTATATAGAATAACTCATATAGTTATCAAATATTATATTATAAATAAATAGTTATATATAGTTATTAATATAGTTATAAAAATTGTTTACATTGTTATAAATATAGGTAAATATAAATTATGAAAGTTTTATATAGTTATACAAATATTTATGAAATAGTTATCATATATTATGATAACAACACACTCATAAATGCACAATTGAATTACACCACTATAGAGAAAGAACTTGTATCAACAATCTTTTCTTTTGGAAAATTAATATCATGTTTATTAGGAACCAAAGTTATAGTATATACTAAATATTCTATAATCAAATATCTCATAGAAAAGAAAGATGTCATCCCTAGATTGATTTGATGGATTTTACTATTACAATAGTTTGAACTAGAAATATCAGATAGAAAATGTACATATAATCAACATTGAAAATAGCTTATCAAGATGAGAAAAATAAGATAGAAGAGTTGTTGATGAAGATATTATATAGATTTTTTATTTGATAAATTATAATATTGAATAAAATATAACTCTTTGGTATGTAGTATTGAATGAACCTTATCATTGCAAGTAGTACCCTGATTAAATTTTGAGGCAAAGTGTTATAGATGGAAGATTAGTAGTATCTTGCAATAATGTCACTTTTTTCTCATACTCTAACGAATTTGTGGAACATGTTAATATTTATGTGCTCATGTATTTTTCTTCTCAAAATTAATGTTGATATTTACATATATATGCATAAATATATATGTGCATATACACTATCATACACACACACACACACACACACACATTTATACATCCATATACATTACTATACATTATATATCAGCATACACATTTTTGTACTTTGTTATATATTCACACATGTATCTACATTTTCAAAGTAGTGTGTATATACTTGTATGCATGCATATACTACTATACTTCCATACAAACACACACATATACCTATATACATACTTTATTTTTAAAGTTACACATGAAACTATTATATATATGTGTGTGTGTGTGTGTGTGTGTGTAAATGTATTTAAAATTTTTTGATTTTGAAAATTTAAATAAAATAAAATATTATATATTGAACACAATTTATAAAATATTGTAAATTATTTATATTAAAAACAAATATTTGTGTATGTGTGTGTGAAGCATATTAATGCCTAAAATTAAATTATGAATTATATATATGAACTTCTATTTTATTCAAATAGTTGTTTTTTAATATTTATATTAAAATAACTATCATTATACTCATATAAATAAATAAAGTTGGCATATTTGTAAATTATTTTGTTTTTACAATTATGTTAAAAATGAATATATAGTTCATAAATAAATAATTGTGTTTTTGTTTTTCTATATAATTTTTTTATTAAAATATTAATGTCTATGATAATTTTCTTCCTATTATTTAATTTTGTTTAATAATTTTTAGAAACTTTAAATTTAAAACAAATATATTGTAGTGCATATAAATACATGCCTTTAATGTTTTGTAAAAAATCAATTATTTCTTTAATTATGTTCAAACAAAATAGATTACCATATAAATGCATGAGTATATTTTTCTACAAGTAATTATTTTTTTAATTTTTTCAAAATATATAAATGACCAGATAAATATATGAATTTGTTTTTTTAAATAATTATTTTTAAATTTTATTTTAAATTTTATTTTAAATTTTATTTTAAATTTAATACATTACAATGTTTTTTTTGTAATAAATAAATACATTTAAAACATTGTTAATTTTATAATAAATATTACATATTGCATATTATGAGGTGAAAATTTTATTTTGTAAATAAATTTTAATTTTAAAGTTTTATCTTTGTAAATTGAAACTACATCACATATATATTTTAAGATTTTTTTATAATATTTATTATACAAACATATTGTTATTTGTTTTGAAATTTACAACTTGAATTTTAACAAATGAACATTTTATTAGAAATCAATTTTAATTAAATGATATTATGTGAAACAAAAATACAAACCCTAACCATATTAAATCATAATGATTATGCAACCATATAAAAATATAATAAAATTACATTAAAGGTTTAAAAAATTATATTTAAGTTCCTAAAATATATGGGAAAATGATAAAGATTTATATAATATCCAAAACAAAATATGTATGAATGAGATAAATGATATGAATGGATATTAAGTTTCTGAAGCATGTAGTTATGCATGTTGTAGATGTAGTTATATATAGTTTTTCATGTAATTATATATATTTAGACATATGCTATGTATAGGTTTTGATGTAGATAAATACATTTATTTATAGTAATATGTTGAAATGCATATTGTTAAATACATTTATATATAGTTATATACCTATATATATACATATATATATATATATATATGTATTTAAATATATGTTGTTATATTTATATATAGATATGTTTATGTATACTATTTTTATAGTTATAGATATAGTAAAATAAACTTATATAAGAATTTCGAATTATATCACATATGCATATTGATATATAGTTATGTTTAAATACACTTATATAAAATACACTTATGTTTATGTATGTTGTTTTTGTATACTATTTATATATAGTTATGTATATTGATGTAGATATCAAGTCGGCATACCTTATACTATTTATGCATACTATTTATGGGTACTGTTTATATATAGTTATGTATATTAATGAAGATAAATACATTTATATATAGTAATATGTTGATTTAAATATTATTAAATACATACATACATATATATATATATATATTAAATGTACGTTGTTATATTTATATATTGTTATGTTTATGTATACTATTTTTATAGTTATAGATATAGTAAAATACACTTATATAAGAAATTTGAATTATATCACACATGCATATTTATGCATAGTTATGTTTAAATACACATATATATAATAGACTTATATTTATGTATACTGTTTATGTATATTATTTATATATTATTATGTATTTTGAAGTAGATATCACGTCGGCATACGTACTATGGACCATCAACATCTACACAATGAGAACACATTATAACACAAATGCATGAAGTATATATACGAATAAGTTTATATAAGCAATCCAAGCTTACCATAGTGATTGATGAAGAAGAATTTCGGAATAAAAAATAACAGAATCAAAACACACACTCTTGCATTAAGATAATCGATGAAGAAATAGGGTAGAAAACGCACCTTAAATCAATAATAAATCTCGCTTATATTACTCATCACTTAGGTTTTGATGCGTTAGTGTTGAGAAATAGAGGCGGATTGCGGGGGACGTAGCCGCTTTGCTTGTTAGAGTTTTCTCTCGCATCTCGACAACAAATGATTATATATATTACCAAAAAATTAAAATTGTTAATTATAAAATCATTAATTAAATAATATATATATATATATATATTTATTTATTTATTTATTTATTTATTTATTTATATATTTATATATTTATATAATACAAAAAGGCTAATTTTTTTTATTTATTATGAAATTTTTTTCTACAAAATTCATGTGCGTGTAGCAAGGTACACATGAAAAAAATACCTTATACTTTTTTATTATAAAATTAATTAAACAATAAATATATAAACAATTTAAAAAAATATATATGTTTAGCCTTATAAAAAAAATATAAATAGCTACAAAATTTACAAACTTTATATAATAAGACATATATGAAATGATGATTTGTCTTCTAGCCACTCTCCTAAGAGTTGTAAAATACTCTTAATGTTAAAAAATATATAAATATATATATTTTATGGTTATAAATTTTAAAAATTCATATTAATTTTTATGCAGATACTATGAAATAATTTTAAAGGCATAAAATTTCATATTATTTGATATCATTAATAATTTGTAAAAATCAAAAAATTACTTAAAGTGAGAAGATAATTAAAAAAAGTTATTTTTATTATTTTAATAAATACTGAATATTAAAAGCTAATAGTAAAAATATTACTCAATTGTTTAATTATTATAAAATTTTGTAGGGGCAAACATCTATATATTTATTCAAATTTTGTATTAATTATTTTTTAAAAAGTTTCCTATAATCATAAAATTTTTTTTTACTTATAATAATATTAATATTTACTAGTTTATTCGTCAATTCAGATATTTTTAAAAATATTTTCTATTTAATCATACGATGACTTATTTTATATTTATATTAATAGAAATTTTAATGTATATTAATATAATTTTTAAAATATCATAAAAAATTATTATACTTATAAAATTAATTATTTAATGTTATTTAATACACATTTTTAAGTTTCTTAATTAAAAATTTTACAAAATTTGTTTGTATAATTTTTTTAAAAAATTATACATCAAAAAAATAGTTATTTTAGTCCTTGGTATTATAATTTTTTTTGTATTTTTTTATTTTTTAAATTATTTATTTATAATATTCTTTTTTTATAATTTTACGAGGAGGTTGTATCTTTCAAAGATCACACATCTATAGACCATTATCAAACATTAAATAATCAAAATTAAATAAAATATTAAAAACTAATAATAAATTAAAACAAATTAAATAATTAAAGATTGTCTAGGGAAATTCTGTCGCTAAATCGGTCACTATATTTTGGATATAATTAGCTAAAAAAATTCCATCACTAAATCAGTCGCTGTATTACAAATTAAATTAGCTTGGAAATTTTCATCATTAAATCTACCGATGTATTCTAGATGTAATTAGCTAGAAAAATTTCGTCGCTAAATCCATCACTATATTTTGGATGTAATTAGCTTGGGAAATTCCATTGCTAAAATCCATCACTATAATCTAGATTTAATTAGGTAGAGAAATTCCATCGTAAATCCATCGCTATATTCCAGATTTTATTAGCTAGGAAAATTCTGTTGCTAAATCTGTCGTTATATTCCAGATTTTATTAGCTAGGGAAATGCTTCGCTAAATTCGTCATTAAATCCGTCGCTATATTCTAGATCTTATTAGCTAGGGAAATTCATTCACTAAAAACATCGCTATATTCTGGGTTTTATTAGCTAGAGGAATTGCATCGCTAACTCAGTCGTTATATTTTGGGTTATATTAGCTATGGAAATTTCGTCGCTAAATTCGTCGGTATATTCCAGATTTTATTAGCTAGGGAATTACCATCACTAAATCCGTAGCTAATATCTCAGCTTTCTCGAGCGAAATTTTGGACAATATTCTGTCGATAATCCATTTCAAATTTTTATTTCATTGAAAAATCATAAATTCCATGATTTTCCCTAGCTAATCCCTTGTTATTTAGCTAGGGATTAATCCCTATCTAAAATTTCTTAGCTAAATGAATATTTTCTTGTAGTGATATATATATATGTAACACTTTTATAAATATTATATAGTATATATATCACATTTATATAAACATTATAAATATTATATATTTATATAAAAATTTATATGTTATATAAATGTTTAAAATATGTATAAATATTTTATAAGTTAATTAAATATTATCTAAATGTTTGTTTATAAACATGTATACATATGTATAAATGTTTATATATAACATTATATGTTTATCTAAGCATATCATGTTTATATATAATGTTATACAAATAGACAGATTGATTATTATATAGATAGTAAGAAAGAAAGTTAGAAAGTTTGATAGATAAATAATTTGACAAATAGATAGTTTGATACGTAGATTGAAAGAAAGATAGAAAATTGAATTGTTACATAGATAGATAGATATACATATAGATATTTGGATAAAAAAATAAATAAAAAGATAATTATATATAGAGAGAAAGACAAATAAATTGTTAGATAGAAATATATATATATATATATATATATATATATATATATATATATATATATATATATATAGACAAATAGATAACTAGACAGAAAGATAGATAGATAGATAGATAGACAAATAGACAGGTAGATAAATAGAAATAAAGATAGAAAGATTGAATGATAAACAAATAGACTGATAGACATTTAGAGTGATAGACAGACAGATAGATAGATAGCTAGATAGAAAAATAGATAGATAGGTAGTTTGATATATATATAGATAAATAGACATGTAGACACATATAAAAATAGATAGATAGATATACAGATAGACGCATAGACACAAAGATACATAGACTGATAGATAGATTCATTGATAGATAAATACACTTCTATAGAATAACACAAATATACAAATAGATAATAAACTAATTAGACAAATATATTCATAGACACTTTGTTAGTTAGAAAATTAGATAGATTGATAGTTAGATAGAAAAATAGACACATAGACAAATAGATAAAGAGATGAATAGACAGATAGATAGCTAAATATATAGACAGATATATATATATACATAGATAGATAGATAGGAAAATAGATAAATAGATAAAAAGATAAATAAATAGATATAAAATAGTTAGATAAATGGATTGAAAAATATACAAATATTTAGATAGAAAGATTGAAAGATAAACATATATAGAGAAAGACATTTAGATAATTAGATAGATAGATAGATAGATAAAAGCTTAGTCTTATTCACTGAAAAATTAAAAGGCTTATAGAGAGTTAGATTGATAGATATATAGAAATATAGATATATAGATAGATGGGCAGTTATCTAGATAGATAAATAAATATATAGACAAATAGATAACTAGACAGAAAGAAAGATAGATAGATAGATAGATAAACAAATAGACATGTAGATAAATAGAAATAAAGATAGAAAGATTGAATGATAAACAAATAGACTGATAGACATCTAGAGTGATAGACAGACAGATAGATAGATAGCTAGATAGAAAAATAGATAGATAGGTTGTTTGATATATAGATAGATAAATAGACATGTAGACACATAGAAAAATAGATAGATAGATAGATATACAGATAGACGCATAGACACAAAGATACATAGACTGATAGATAGATTCATTGATAGATAAATACACTTCTATACAATAACACAAATATACAAATAGATAATAAACTAATTAGACAAATATATTCATAGACACTTTGTCAGTTAGAAAATTAGATAGATTGATAGTTAGATAGAAAAATAGACACATAGACAAATAGATAAATAGATGAATAGACAGATAGATAGCTAAATATATAGACAATATATATATATACATAGATAGATAGATAGGAAAATAGATAGATAGATAAAAAGATAAATAAATAGATATAAAATAGTTAGATAAATGGATTGAAAAATATACAAATATTTAGATAGAAAGATTGAAAGATAGACATATAGAGAAAGACATTTAGATAATTAGATAGATAGATAGATAGATAGATAAAAGCTTAGTCTTATTCACTGAAAAATTAAAAGGCTTATAGAGAGTTAGATTGATAGATATATAGAAATATAGATATATAGATAGATTGGTAGTTATCTAGATAGATAAATAAATATATAGATAGATTGATTAAAGGAGAGATGTATAGATAGATATAATAATAGATAGACAAAAAGATAAATATACATATAAATACAAATATAGATAATCAAATAGATAGACTAATAGAATGATAAAAGAATACATAGTTAGATAGTTATATAGATAGATAGATAGACATACATATTGATAGATGAATAAATAGTTAGACAAGTAGATAAATAGATAGAAAAATAGATAGATAAATAGGTAGATAGATAGATAGACAAATAGAAATATAAAAGATAGATAGAAATATAGAAAGATAGACAAATAGTCAGATAGATTGATGAACAAATAGTCAGATAGACTGATAAACATAAAGACAGATAGGTAGATAGATAGATTGACAGATAGATAGATTGACAGATAGATAGATAGATATAAAGATATGTAGATAGACATATATTTAGATATATAGATAGGCAGATAAATAGATAGTCAAATAGATAGATAGATAGATAGATAGAAAAATAAATAGATACACAGATTGACAAAATGACAGATAGATAGATTGATAGATAGATAGACAAATAGATAGATAAATAGTAAGGCAGATAGATATTTTGATTAATAGATAGACAGAACGATAAATAGGCCCATAGACTAATAGACATATATATGAAAGATAGAAAGAGAGATAGATTGACAAATAAAAAGATAGACATACACATAGATAGATACATAGTTAGATAGATAAATAGATAGATAGAGATGTATACAAATTGATAGATATCCATAATAAAAAAAAGATAGATAGACTACTATTCTAATAGATGATTAGAGAGAGAGATAGAGAGATAGATAGGTAAATAGATAAGTAGATAAACAAAAAGATAAATAGATAAATTAAAAAATTGATAGATAAAAGATTGACATATAATCAAATAAATAAATATACATATAAACAAGTAAATAGAAAGATAAATAGAAACATATATAGATAGACAACTATAAAAATAGACAAATAGGTAGATAGATACCTTGATAGACAGACAGATATATTAATAGACTGGTAGATGTATAGATAAACACATAGAGACACATAGACACAGATATAATAGACACATAGACACATAGAGACATTGACACTGACACATAGACACATAGACATAGTTAGATAGATAGATAGAAAGAGAGATAGATATATATATATACAAATCAACATTTAGGTAGATAAATAATAGGCATATAGAAAGATAGACATATATATAGATAAAAAAATAGATAGATAGTATGATAGAAAGAAAGAAAATTAGATAGATTGATAGATGATAAATAAGATTGATAAATAGACAAAGAGACCCAAATATCAATAGATAGATAGTTAGATAATATATATATATATATATATATATATATATATATGTGTGTGTGTGTGTGTGTGTGTGTGTGTGTGTGTGCATGTGTGTGTGTGTGTGTAAAGATATACATATAGACAATTAGACAGATAGATAAATAAATAGACCGATATAAAATTGGTTTTATAGACAAATAGAAAAATAGTCAGATAGATAGATAGACAGACAAATAGTTAGATAAATAGATAGACAAATAATTAGATAGATAGATAGAAAAATATATAGATAAGTAGATAGAGAGATAGGTAGAAAGATAGTTACATAGATACACACATATATAGATAAAGATAAGATAGAAAGATAGATAGATAGATAGATAGATATAGATTTATATTATTAGAAAGATTTATCGATAGACAAATAGACATATAAATATATAGATAGTTAGACATATAGTTAGATAAAGAGATAAATAGATAGATAAATAGATAGATAAGCAAATAGGCAAATAGATTGATAGACATATAGAAAAATAGACAAAATATTTAGATATATAGATAGACAAATTGCAATATATACAACTAAATAGATATATAGATAAATATATAGATAGACAAATAGATAGATATACAAATAGATAGATAGATATATACATACATACATATATAGGTAGATTGATAGATAGACCAATAGATTGAAACTAGATAAATAGACATTTAATAAGATAACTAGATAGATAAACAAATAGGTAAATCCATATATAGAAAAATAAATAGATAGATAGATAGATAGATATATATATATATATCTTTTTATCAATCTATCTATCTAGATGACTATTTATCTATCTAACTATCTATCAATAAATCTGTCTATCTATCTATTTATCTATCTATCTATATCTCTATATATCTATTTTTCATATATCTATCCATCGATCTATCTAATAATCTATTTATCTATCTATATATCTATCTATCAATATATCTATCTATATATCGATATATTTGTCTATCTATCTTTTATCTATTTATCAAAAAACTATCTATCTATCTATCTGTTTATATATTTTTATATTTATCTATCTATGTATTTGTCTATCTATCTATCTACCTACCTATATATAAATCTATCTATCTTTCTATCTCTCTTTTAATTTGTATTAGCTATCTATATATTAATCTATCTATCAATTTGTATATCCAACTGTGTATCAATCTATCTACAAATCTATATTTCTATCTGTTTATTAATCTTTCTATCAATCAATCGATCTATCTCTCTTCCTATGTTTTTATCTATCTATCTATTTATCAATATGTCTATATATGTGACTATCTATTTGTCTATCTATCTATTTTTCTATATATATATATATATATATATATATATATATATATATATATATATATATATATATATATATATATCTATCTATCTATCTATCCATCAATCTATCTGTCTATGTTTCTATCTATCTATTTGTCTATCTTTTTATGTATCTTTTTGTCTATTAATTTGTCTATCTTTCTATCTATCTTTCTATCAATCTATCTATTTATCATTCTATTATTTATCTATCTATCTTATTGTAAATGTATCCATCTATCTTTCTATCTATCAATCTATCTATCTTATTGTAAATGTATCCATTATCTCTCTATCTATAATTTTATCTATCAATCTATGTGTCTATCTATCTTTCTATGTATCAATCTATCTATTTTTTTAACTATCTATCTATATATTTATCTATCTATCATCTATGTATCTACCAATCTAATAATCTCTCTATCTATCTATGTATCTATCTATCTATCTATTTGCTTATCTATCTATCTATCAATCGATCTATCTATCTATTTATCTTTCTATCTATCTATATATCTATCTTTATATCTGTGTATTTATCTATATATTAATCTATCTAACTTTCTATCCATCTTTCAATATATCTAACTATCAATATATCTTTCTATCAATCTGTCTAATTATCTATCTTTCCCTCTATCTATCTATATATCTATTTATCTGCCTATCTATCTATTTGTCAATCAATCAATCAATCAATCTCTCTGTCTATCTATCAGGCTATCCTATTGTCATTTTTTTCCTATCTATCTGTCTATCAATCTCTTTTTCTATCTGTCTATCTAAATATCTATATATCTATCTATCTTTTAGTCTATCTATCTATCTATATATTTTCTATCTATCTTTGTAATAATACATCTATCGATCTATCTATTTATATATCTATCTATCAAACAATCCATCTATCTGTCTATCTATTTGTCTATCTATTTGTTTTATTTTTGTCTATCTTCTATCAATCTACAAGTCTATCTATTTAATTATCTATTTAATTATCTATCAACATATCTATTTATCTATCTATTTGTCTAATATCTATCTATCTATCTACCTATCTATTTGATTATTTTTATTTATTATATGTCTATCTATTATCTATCTATCTATGTAGCTATCTATATAATAGTCGATCGATCTATCTATCTATCTATCTATCTATCTATTTCTTTATCAATTTTACTATCTATTTAACTAGATATCTATCTATCTTCTGTCTATATATCTATATATCTAAAAAATTTTTATCTAGCTATCTATCTATCTATTGTATGTATCTATCTTTTATTTGTCTGTCTATCTATATATCTATTTGTCTATCATTTATTTATAAATTTATCTATCTATTAATCTATATATCAATCTATCTATTAATCTTTATATCAATCTATCTATAATTTGTCAATCTTTATATTAATATATCATCAAGTGTCAATCTAAATGTAAATAAATAAATAAATAAATAAATCAATAAATCAATCTGCCTGTCTATCTTGATATCTATCTATTTCTTTATATGTGTCTATCTAACTATCTAAACTCTCTATTATCTACCTATCTATATGTCTAACTATCTATCTTTTTATTTGTCTAAATAACTATCTATCTATTGTCTACCTACCTGTCTATCTATATATCTATCTATCTTTATATATATCAGTCTATCTATCATTCTATCTATCTTTGTAACAATATATTTGTATATATATGTGTCTATCTATTTCGCTATCGATATGTCTATCTATCTCTACCTATCTCTATAACTATCTACTATTTTTCATTTATTTACATATGTATCTGTTTATCTATCTATCTATCTATCTAGCTATCTATCTATTTATCTATATATCTATCTATCTATCTATTTGTCTATATATATATATCAATCAATATATCAATCAATCAATCTATCTATATGTTTATTGATCTGTATATCAATTTTTATAACAATGTTTATATCAATCTATCTATCAACGTGTCTATCAATATGGTAAACTATCTCTTAATCTTTGTCTCTATATATGAATAACTATATATCAATCTACTTATATATCTATCTATTTATCTGTCGATCTATCTGTATGTCTTTCTATTTGTATATCAATCAATCACTCAATCTATTTAACTATTAATATATCTACAAAACTATCTATCTATCTATCTTTTATGGGTCAATATGTTTGTTTGTTTTATTTGACTATCTTTCAATCTTTCTGTCTATTTATTTTTTGTTCTATCTTTCTGAATATCTATTTATGTCTTTGTCTTTCTCTCCATCTATCTGTTATTCGTTCTATAAATCTAGTAGTAGATGTGTCTA
>JAREIK010007737.1:0-39472 GCA_029783825.1 Sapria himalayana
ATTAAAATTGTTTATTTTGAATTTATTTGATATATAATCAGTATTATAATAATTCCACAGTATCAAAAAAATTTAAAATAATCATATTTCAAAGGTTATAACCTTTGAAAATCAAAAAATCTAAAATAAATTTTCTTATTTTTATTATGTTAAGTTAAAATTATAAAACCACAATTCCTAAAACTAATGTGTAAACTCCTAAACAACAAAACTCCTAAATAATCAAACAATAAACCGGTATTCTTTATATAAAATCTAAAAATCATTTTACTTTGTATTCATTACTAATTTTAAATATTCATTTTTAATTATTTATTAGTTATTTTTGATAGAAAATTTAATTACAAAGTAAATAATGAGTGAGACAAATATAATTTTAATAATTTATTTTTTATTCAAAAAAAAAAATATAACCTTATAAAAAGAAGTTAAAATTTAAAAAACAAAAATTATATTTAGTAATATAATTTTTCATTGATTTGAATCATTGTATATAGATTTTGAAATTATATTTTAATTTCTATCAATCTTATTCATAATAGTTTATTAATTTATTTTTGATCATTATTATAATATCTATCAATAAAATTACTTATATCGAATTTTAATGTTTTATATTTTTAAGATTTTTATAGCTAAATATTATATTTACATTTGAAAAAATATTTAAAAATTATTATATTTTCAAAGGTTATAACTTTCAAAAATGATAAAAAATAACAAAAATAATTTTTGATAATTTTATTATTTAAATAAAACTTATAAACAACTAAATACCTAAACATTTAAATATATACACTCCTAAACCCTAAAACCCCCTAAATACATTAAATCATTAAACCTATATAATCTATATAATAAATGATAATAATAATATCTATCAATAGTTTATTAATTAATATATATCTTATTAATAATAGTTTATTAATTTAATTTTTGATCATTATTAATAAAACTATCTAAAAAATTGTTTATATTGAATTTATATGATATATAATTATTAATATTAATATAACTAAAGATTGTATTCACATTTTAAAAATTTTAAATATTATTATATTTTCAAAGGTTAGAACCTATGAAAATGATAAAAAATACAAAATTTTTTTTTGTTATTTTATTGTTTAAATAATACCTATAACCCACTAAGTGCCTAACAACATATATCACTAAACTCTTAAATGACAAAACCTCTAAATACTTAAACCATTAAAATGATATAAATTAATAATAAATCATAAATTTCATTTAAATTTGTTTTCAGTATAATTTTTAATTTTTATTTTAATTATTTATCAGCTTATTTTTATAGAAATAATAATTACAAAATAAATTATCAGTTGTACAGATCTAATTTAAATTAAACGAGTATACCCTAAATAATAAATAATAAATCTCAATATTATTGTTTTAATTATAATTTAAAATATTCATTTTAATTATTTAGTTGTTTATTTTTATATAAATATTAATTACAAAATAAATTATGAGTTAGATAGATATATTTTATATAAATTATTTTTCATCAAAAAAATATAGATAAACTTTTTAAAAGAAAAAAAAATTTTAAACAAATAATTATTATTTGGTAATACATTTTTATTTGCTATTGAATTATTTTAGGTATTCATATTATATTTTAAGTAATATGAATCTAAATCATTATAGATTTTTAATTTATTTTTTTTAATTTATTAGAATATCTATCAATAAAATTGATTATATTGAATTTATGTTATATATAATTATTATGATTATTATAAATAAATATTGTATTCACTCTTTAAAAAAATTTTGAAATTATTATATTTTCAAAGGTTATAATCTTATAAATATGAGAAAAAATAATAAAAATAAATTTTTTTTATTTCATTTTTTAAATAAAGCCTATAGACCATTAAATGCCTGCTTACTTAAATCAGTAAGCTAATAAACCCCGAAACCTCTAAATACATAACCCTGTTAACATCTATATACTACTTAATGAATAATAAATCTCATTTTTATGTCAATTTATAATAATTTTAAATATTGAATTTAGTTATTTATAGTTTAATTTTTTACAAAAAATAATTACAAAATAAATTTTGAGTGACAAACATTATTTAAATAATTGATTTTTAATAAAAAAAATATAAGCTTATAAAAAGAAGGAAAAATTTAAAAATTAAATATTATTATTTAGTAATATATTTTGATTTTATTTTGAATCATTTTGCGTCATGTAAATATATTTTAATTAAAATTTATATTTTTATTTATAGTTTATTAATTTAATTTTTGATCATTATTATAATATCTATCATTAAAATTATTTATATTGAATTTATATGATATATAATCAGTAAGATTAATATAATTATACATGGTATTCACATTTCAAAAAATTTTAAAAATTATCATATTTCAAAGGTTATAAAGTTTGAAAATCAGAAAAAATTTAAAAATTTTTTTTTTAATTTTTATTATTTAAATAAAATCTATAAACCACAATATGCCGAAAAACATAAATTGCTAAACTCCTAAACCAATAAACCAGTATTCCATATATAATAATCACAAATCTCATTTTAATTTGTATTCATTATAATTTTAAATATTCATTTTAATTATTTATTAGTTTATTTTTTTTTGAAATGTTAATTACAAAGTAAATAATGAGTGAGACAAATATAATTTTAATAATTTTTTTTTATTCAAAAAAAAAATATAAGCTTATGAAAAGAAGTAAAAATTTAAAAACAAAAAATTATTATTTAGTAATATATTTTACTTTGATTTTGAATCATTGTATATAGGTTTTTAAATTATATTTTAATTACTATCAATCTTATTAATAATAGTTTATTAATTTATTTTTTGATCATTATTATACAATCTATCAATAAAATTACATATATTGAATTTTAATGTTTTATAATTATTAATATTATTATAACTAAATATAATTTTTAGTTGGAAAAAAAAATTTAAAATTATTATATTTTCAAATGTTATAACCTTCAAAAATGATAGAAAATCTAAAAATAAGTTTTTATATTTTTATTATTTAAATAAAAATTATAAATTACAAAATACCTAAACATTTAAATCTATAGACTCCTAAACCCCAAAACCCCATAAATACTTAAAGCATTAAACCTATATAACCTATATAATAAATGATAATTATAATATCAATCAAAAGTTTATTAATTAATCTCTATCTCATTATTAATAGTTTATTAATTTAATTTTTGATCATTATTAATATATTTATCAATAAAATTATTTAAATTGAATTTAAATGATATATAATTATTAATATTAATATTACTAAAGATTGTATTCACATTTCAAAAAATTTTGAATATTATTATATTTTCATAGGTTATAACCTATTAAAATGATAAAAAATTGCAAATTTTTTTTGTTATTTTATTGTTTAAATAATACCTATAAACCATTAAATGGCTAAACACTTAAATCACTAAACTCACTAATCATAAAACCTCTAAATACTTAAACCATTAAACTAGTTTACATTAAATATAAATCATAAATATCATTTAAATTTGTATTCAGTATAAATTTTAATTTTTATTTTAATTATTTATCAGTTTATTTTTATATAAATATTAATTACTAATTAAATTATCAGTGATACAGGTATAATTTAAATTAAAACAGTATACCCTAAATAATAAATAATAAATCTGAATATTATTGTTTTCATTATAATTTAAAATATTCATTTTAATTATTTATTTGTTTATTTTTATATAAATATTAATTACAAAATAAATTATGAGTTAGATAGATATAATTTATATAAATTATTTTTAATCCAAAAAGTATAGATAAACTTTTTAAAAGAAAAAAAATTTTGAAATCAAATAATTATTATGAATAATTATAATAATGATTAAAAAATAAATTAATAAACTATTATGAATAAGATTGATAGAAATTAAAATATAATTTCAAAACCTATTTATACTGATTCAAAATCAGTGCAAAATATATTACTAAATAATAATTTATTGTTTTTAAATTTTTACTTCTTTTTTAAGGTTATATTTTTTTTGATTAAAAATAAATTATTAAAATTATATTTGTCTCACTCATTATTTATTTTGTAATTAACATTTCTATAAATATAAACTAATAAATAATTAAAATGAATATTTAAAATTATAATGAATACAAATTAAGATGAAATTTGTGATTTATTAAAAATGGTATACCAGTTTATTGTTTTGATTATTTAGGAGTTTTGTTGTTTAGGAGTTTAGCAATTTATGTTTTTGGGCATTTTGTGGTTTATAGGTTTTATTTAAATAAAAAAAATAAAAATTTTTTTTTCGATATTTTCGGATTATCAAAGGTTATAACCTTTGAAAATAAGATAATTTTTAAAATTTTTTGAAATGTGAATACCATGTATAATTATATTAATCTTACTGATTATATATCATATAAATTCAATATAAACATATTTAATGATAGATATTATAATAATGATCAAAAATTAAATCTATAAACTATTAATAAAAATATAAATTTTACTTAAAATATATTTACATGACGCAAAATGATTCAAAATAAAATCAGAATATATTACTAAATAATAATATTTAATTTTTAAATTTTCCTTCTTTTTATTAGCTCAAATTTTTTTTATTAAAAATCAATTATTTAAATAATGTTTGTCCCGGTCGAAATTTATTTTGTAATTAATTTTTGTAAAAAATTAAACTATAAATAATTAAATTGAATATTTAAAATTATAATAAATAGACAAAAAATGAGATTTATTATCCATTAAGTAGTATATAGATGTTAAAGGGTTTATGTATTTAGGGATTTCAGTGTTTATGAGCTGACTAATTTAAGTAAGCAGGCATTTAATGGTCTATATGCTTTATTTAAAGAATGAATTCACAAAAAATTTATTTTTATTATTTTATCTCATATTTTCAAGGTTATAATCCTTGAAAATATAATAATTTTTAAATTTTTTTAAAGAGTGAATACAATATTTATTTATAATAATCATAATAATTAAATATAATATAAATTCAATATAATCAATTTTATTGATAGATATTCTGTTAAATCAAAAAAGATAAATTAAAATCTATAATGATTTAGATTCATATTACTTAAAATATAATATGAAAACCTAAAATGATTCAATAGCAAAGGAAAATGTATTACCAAATAATAATTATTTGTTTTTAAATTTTTTTTTCTTTCAAAAAAGTTTATCTATATTTTTTTGATGAGAAATAATTTATATAAATTATATCTATCTAACTAAAAATTTATTTTGTAATTAATATTTATATAAAAATAAACAAATAAATAATTAAAATGAATATTTTAAATTATAATTAAAACAATAATATTGAGATTTATTATTTATTATTTAGGGTATACTAGTATAATTTAAATTAGATCTGTCTCACTAATAATCTAATTTGTAATTAATATTTTTATAAAAATAAACTGATAAATAATTAAAATAAAAATTAAAAATTATACAAAATACAAATTTAAATGATATTTATGTTTTATTATTAATGTATACTAGTTTAATGGTTTAAGTATTTAAAGGTTTTATAGTTTAGGAGTTTAGTGATTTATGTTTTTAGGCATTTAGTAGTTTATAGGTATTATTTAAATAATAAAATAACAAAAAAAATATTTGAAATTTTTTATCATTTTAATAGGTTATAACCATTAAAAATATAATAATATTTAAAATTTTTTGAAATATGAATAAAATCATTAGTTATATTAATATTAATAATTATATATCATTTAAATTCAATTTAAACAATTTTATTGATAGATATATTAATAATTATCAAAAATTAAATTAAAAACTATTAATAATAAGATTGAGATTAATTAATAATGTATTGATAGATATTATAATTATCATATATTATATATGTTATATAGGTTTTATGTTTTAAGTATTTAGGGGGTTTTGGGGTTTAGGAGTCTATAGATTTAAAAGTTCAAGTATTTAGTGATTTATAATTTTTATTTAAATAATAAAAATATAAAAAATTATTTTTGAAATTTTTTATCATTTTTGAAGGTTATAACCTTTGAAAATATAATAATTTTAAATTTATATTCAAAACTAAAAATAATATTCAGTTATAATAATATTAATAATTATAAAACATTAAAATTCAATATAAGTAATTTTATTGATAGATATTATAATAATGATCAAAAAATAAATTAATAAACTATTATTAATAAGATTGATAGTTATTAAAATATAATTTAAAAATCTATATTCAATGATTCAAAATCAAAGTAAAATATATTACAAAATAATAATTTTTTGTTTTTAAATTTTTACTTCTTTTTCAATGCTTATATATATATATTATTTTGAATAAAAAATAAATTATTAAAATTATATTTGTCTCACTTATTATTTACTTTGTAATTAACTTTTCTATCAAAAATAAACTAATAAATAATAAAAATGAATATTTAAAATTATAATGAATACAACTTAAAATGAGATTTGTGATTTATTATATATGGAATACCGGTTTATTGGTTTGATTATTTAGGAGTTTTGTTGTTTAGGAGTTTAGCAATTTATGTTTTTAGGCATATTGTGGTTTATAGATTTTAGTTAAATAATAAAAATAAGAAATTTTTTTTTTAGATTTTTTTTTGATTTACAAAGGTTACAACCTTCGAAAATATCATAATTTTTAAATTTTTTTGAAATGTGAATACCATATATAACTATATTAATATTACTGATTATATATCAAATAAATTCAATATAAACAATTTTAATGATAGATATTATAATAATGATCAAAAATTAAATTAATAAACTATTAATAAAGATATAAATATTAATTAAATTATATTTAAATGACGCAAAATGATTCGAAATAAATCAAAATATATTACTAATTAATAATTTTTAATTTTTAAAATTTTCATTCTTTTTATAAGCTTATATTTTTTTTATTAAAATTCAATTATTTAAATAATGTTTGTCTTTCTCGAAATTTATTTTGTAATTAATTTTTGTAAAAAATTAAACTATAAATAATTAAATTAAATATTTAAAATTATAATAAATAGTCTTAAAAATGAGATTTATTATTCATTAAGTAGTATATATATATTAAAAGGTTTGTGTATTTAGGGGTTTCGTAGTTTATGAGCTTCCTAATTTAAGTAAGCAGGTATTTAATGGTCTATAGGCTTTATTTAAAAAATAAAATAACAAAAATTAATTTTTATTATTTTTTCACATATTTTCAAAGTTATAACATTTCAAAATATAATAATTTTTAAATTTTTTTCAAAAGTGAATACAATATTTATTTATAATAATCATAATAATTATATATAATATAAATTCGATATAAACAATTTTTTTGCGAGAAATTCTAATAATTCTCAAAAAAAAATTAAAAATCTATAATGAATAAATTTTATATTACTTAAAATATAATATGAAAACCTAAAATGATTCAAAAGCAAAGGAAAATGTATTACAAAATAATAATAATTTGTTTTAAATTTTTTTTTTAATAGTTTATTTATTTTATTGATGAAAAATAATTTATATAAATTATATCTATCTAACTCATAATTTATTTTGAAATTAATATTTATATAAAAATAAACAAATAACTAATTAAAATGAATATTTTAAATTATGATGAAAACAAAAATATTGAGAATTATTATTTATTATTTAGGGTATAATGGTTTAAATTAAATTAGATCTGTCTCACTGATAATTTAATTTGTAATTAATATTTCTATAAAGATAAACTGATAAATAATTAAAATAAAAATTAAAAATTATACAGAATACAAATTTAAATGATATTTATGATTATTTATTAATGTATACTAGATTATTTGTTTAAGTATTTAGAGGTTTTGTCGTTTAGGAGTTTAGTGATTTATGTTTTTAGGCACTTAGTGGTTTATAGGTATTATTTAAATAATAAAATAACAAAAAAAAAATTTGTAATTTTTTCTCATTTTCATAGGTAATAACCTTTGAAAATATAATAATATTTAAATTTTTTGAAATGTGAATACAATCTTTAGTTATATTAATATTAATAATTATATATCATATAAATTCAATATAAATAATTTTATTGATAGATATATTAATAATGATCAAAAATTAAATTAATAAACTATTAATAATAAGATACATATTAATTAATAAACTATTGATAGATATTAGAATTATCCTTTATTATATAGGTTATTTTGGTTTACTGGTTTAAGTATTTAGGGGATTTTGAGGTTTAAATGTCTATAGTTTATTTGTTTAGTTATTTAGTGATTTTTAATATTTATTTAAATAATAAAATTATAAAAAATTATTTTTTTGATTTTTTATCATTTTTGAAGGTTATAACCTTTGAAAATATAATAATTTTTAAATTTTTTTGCAAAAGAAAAAATAATATTTAGCTATAATAATCTTAATGTTTATAAAACATTAAAATTCAATATAAGTAATTTTATTGATAGATATTATAATAATGATCAAAATATAAATTAATAAACTATTATATATATGATTATTAGTAATTAAAATATAATTTTAAAACCTATTTAAATGATTCAAAATAAACGTAAAATATATTACTAAATAATAATTGTTTGTTATTTTATTTTTACTTCTTTTTATAAGCTTATATTTTTTTTTGAATAAAAAAAAATTATTAAATTTATATTTGTTTCACTCATTATTTATTTTGTAATTAACATTTATATAAAAAATAAACTAATAAATAATTAAAATGAATATTTAAAATTATAATGAATACAAATTAAAATGAGATTTATGATTTATTATATATGGTATACCGGTATTGGTTTAATTATTTAGGAGTTTTGTTGTTTAGGAGTTGAGCAATTTATGTTTTTAGGCATTTTGTGGTTTATATGTTTTATTTAAATAATAAAAATAAAAAAATATTTTTTTAGATTTTTTCTGATTTTCAATGGTTATAACCTTAGAAAATATGATAATTTTTAAAATTTTTTAAAATGTGAATACCATGTATAAATATATTAATCTTACTGATTATATATCATATAAATTCAATATAAACAATTTTAATTATAGATATTATAATAATGATCAAAAATTAACTTAATAAACTAACAAGTTAAATATAATTTTTAATTAAAATATATTTACATGACGCAAAATGAATCAAAATCAAATCAATATATATTACTAATTAATAATTTTTAAATTTTTCCTTATTCCTGTAAGCTTATATTTTTTTTATTAAATATCAATTATTTAAATAATGTTTTCACTCGCTCGAAATTTATTTTGTAATTAATTTTTCTAAAAAATTAAACTATAAATAATTAAATTAAATATTTAAAATTATAATAAATAGTCTTAAAAATGAGATTTATCATTCAATAAGTAGTATATAGATATTAAAAGGTTTATGTATTTAGGGGTTTCATAGTTTATGAGCTTACTGATTTAAGTAAGCAGGCATTTAATGGTCTATAGGCTTTATTTAAAAAATGAAATAACAAAATTTTATTTTTATTATTTTTTCTAATATTTTCAAGGTTATATCCTTTGAAAATATAATAATTTTTAAATTTTTTTCAAGAGTAAATACAATATTTATTTATAATAATCATAATAATTATATATAATATAAATTTGATATAAAGGATTTTATTGAGAGATATTCTGATAATTCTCAAAAAATAAATTAAAATCTATAATTAATAAGATTGATATTACTTAAAATATAATATTAAAACCAAAAATAATTCAAAAGCAAAGGAAAATGTATTACTAAATATAATTATTTGTTTAACATTTTTTTTTATTTTAAAAAGTTTATCTATATTTTATTGATGAAAAATAATTTATATAAATTATATTTATCTAACTCATTATTTATTTGGTAATTAATATATATATATATAAATAAACAAATAACTAAATAAAATGAATATTTTAAATTATAATGAAAACTATAATATTGAGAATTATTATTTATTATTTAGGGTATACTGGTTTAATTTAAATTAGATCTGTCTCACTGATAATTTAATTTGTAATTAATATTTCTATAAAAATAAACTGATAAATAATTAAAATAAAAACTAAAAATTATACAGAATACAAATTTAAATGATATTTATGATTATTTATTAATGTATACTAGTTTAATTGTTTAAGTATTTAGAGGTTTTGTCGTTTAGTAGTTTAGTGATTTATGCTTTTAGGCACTTAGTGGTTTATAGGTATTATTTAAACAATAAAAAAACAAAAAAAAATTTGTAATTTTTTCACATTTTCATAGGTTATAACCTTTGAAAATATAAAAATATTTAAAATTTTTGAAATGTAAATACAATCTTTAGTTATATTAATATTAATAATTATATATCATATAAATTTAATATAAACAATATTATGATAGATATATTAATAATGATCAAAAATTAAATTATTAACTATTAATAATAAGATATAGATTAATTAATAAACTATTGATAGATATTATAATTATCCTTTATTATATAGGTTTTATAGGTTTAATGCTTTAAGTATTTATGGATTTTGGGGTTTAGAAGTCTATAGATTTAAAAGTTTATGTATTTAGTGATTTTTAATTTTTATTTAAATAATAAAATTATAAAAAAATTATTTTTTTGATTTTTTATCATTTTTGAAGGTTATAACCTTTGAAAATATAATAATTTTTAAATTTTTTTTCAAAATAAAAAATAATATATAGTTATAATAATCTTAATAATTATAAAACATTATAATTTAATATAAGTAATTTTATTGATAGATATAATAATAATGATCAAAATATAAATTAATAAACTATTATTAATAAGATTGATAGTAATTAAAATATAATATAAAAACCTTTTTACAATGATTCAAAATCAAAGTAAAATATATTACTAAATAATAATTTTTTTTATTTAATTTTTACATCTTTTTATCAGCTTTTTTTTTGAATAAAAAATAAATTATTAAAATATTATTTGTCTCACTCATTATTTATTTTGTAATTAACATTTATATAACAAATATACTAATAAATAATTAAAATGAATATTTAAAATTATCATGAATACAAATTAAAATGAGATTTGTGATTTATTATATATGGTATACCGATTATTGGTTTGATTATTTAAGAGTTTTGTTGTTTAGGAGTTTATCAATTTATGTTTTTAGGCATTTTGTGGTTTATAGGTTTTATTTAAATAATAAAAATAAAAAAAAATATTTTTTTAGATTTTTTCTGATTTTCAAAGGTTATAACCTTTTAAAATAAGATAATTTTTAAAATTTTTTGAAATTTGAATACCGTGTATAATTATATTAATCTTACTTATTATATATCATATAAATTTAATATAAACAATTTTAATAATAGATCTTATAATAATGATCAAAAATTAAATTAATAAACTAATAATAAAAATATAAATATTAATTAAAATATATTTAAAAGACGGAAAATGATTCAATATCAAATCAAAATATATTACTAAATAATAATATTTAATTTTTAAATTTTTCATTTTTTTATAAGCTGATATTTTTTTTTAAATAATATTTGTCTCACTCGAAATAAAAATTAGTATTTATTAATTTTTAAATTATTTAAATAATATTAATTTTTATAAATAATTAAACTATAAATAATTAAACTATAAATAATTAAAATGAATATTTAAAATTATAATAAATAGAAATAAAAATTAGATTTAGTATTTATTAAGTAGTATATAGATGTTAAAATGTTTATATATTTAGGTCTTTCGGGGTTTATGAGCTTACTAATTTTAGTAAGTAAGCATTTAATGGTCTATAGGTTTTATTTAAAAAATAAAATAACTAAAAATTTGTTTTTATTATTTTTTCTCATTTTTTAATTTTATAACCTTTAAAAATATAATATTTTTTAATTTTTTTTCTAAAGTGAATACAATGTTTATTTATAATAATCATAAAATTTATATATCATATAAATTCAATATAAACAATTTTATGATAGATATTCTAATAATTATCTAAAAATAAATTAAAAATCTATTATGAATAAGATTGATATTTCTTAAAATATAATATCAAAACCTAAAATGATTAAAAATCAAAGCAAAATATATTACTAAATAATAATTATTTGTATTTAATTTTTTTTTCTTTTTATAAGCTTATCAATTTTTCGATGAAAAATAATTTTTATAAATTATATTTTTAACTTATAATTAATTTTATAATTAATACATATATAAAAATAAAAAACTAAACAATCAAAATGGATTTTATAAATTATAATGAAAACAAATAAAAATGAAATTTATTAATTATTATTTAGGGTATACCGATTTAAAGGATTATCTATATAGAGGTATTAGGATTTTGTAGTTTAGTTATTTAAGTGCATAGGCATTTAGTGGTGCATAGGTTTTATTTAAACAATAAAATAACAAAGAAAAAATAATTTTTTTTATTTTTTCACATTTTCAAATGTTATAATCTTTGAAAATATAATAATTTTAAAATTTTGTTCAAAAGTGAATACAATATTTAGTTATAATAATCATTATATTTATATATCATATAAATTCAATATAAGCATTTTTATTGATAAATATTCTAATAATGATGAAAAAATAACTTAATAATTTATTATTAATAAGATATATATCAATTAAAATATAATTAAAAAACATAAAATGATTCAGAAGCAAAGCAAAAAATATTATTATACAATAATTTTTTGTTTTGAATTTTTTTTTTCTTTTAAAAAGTTTCTCTTTAATTTTTTGATGAAAAATAATTTATATAAATTATATTTGTCTAACTCAAAATTTTTTTTGTAATTAATATTTATATAAAAATAAATAAATAAATAATTAAAATGAATATCTAAAATTATAATTAAAAAAATGACATTTATTATTTATTATTTATTATTTATTATTTAAGGTATACTAATCTAATTTAAATTAGATATGTCTTACTAATAAGTTATTTTGTATTTAATATTTCTATAAAAATAGAGTGAAATTTAATTAAAATAAAATTTAAAATTATACTGAATTAAAATTAAAATGATATTTATGATTTATTATTAATGTCTACTAGTGTAATGGTTTAAGTATTAGAGGTTTTGTCTTTTAGGAGTATAGCGATTTAGGTTTTTAGGCATTTAGTGGATTATAGGTTTTATTTAATCAATAAAATAAAAAAAATTGTAATTTTTTCTAATTTTCATAGGTTATAACCTTTCAAAATATAATAATATTTAAATTTTTTTGAAATGTGAATACAATATTTAGTTATAATAATATTAGTAATTATATATGATATAAATTCAATATAAATAATTTTATTTATAGATATTATAATAATGATCAAAAATTAAATTAATAAACTACTAATAATAAGATAGATATTAATTAAAAAATATTTACAAAACCCAAATTGATTCTAAATTAAAGTAAAATATATTACTAGATAATTATTTTTAATTTTTAAATTTTTACTTCTTTCATAAGCATATATATATTTTTTGATTAAAAATAAATTATTTAAATTATATTTGTCGCACTCATACTTTATTTTGTAATATATATTTCTATAAAAATAAACTAATAAATAATTAAAATGAATATTTAAAATTATAATAAATAAAAATAAAAATTAGATTTATTTATTATTAAGTAGTATATAGAAGTTTAATGGTTTATGTATTTATGTATTACGGGGTTTAAAAGTTTACTGATTTAACTGTGTATGCATTTAATGGTTTATAGGTTTTATTTAAGAAAAAAAAAATTATTTTTATTATTTTTTGATATTTTCAAAGATTATAACCTTTGAAAATATAATAATTTTTAAATATTTTTCAAAAGTGAATAAATATTTATTTATAATAATCATAATAATTATATATCATATAAATTCAATATAAACAATTTTATTGATAGATATTCTAATAATTATCAAAAAATAAATTAAAAATTTAATATTAATAACATTGATATTACTTAAAATATAATATCAAAACCAAAATTGATTCAAAAGCAAAGCAATATATATTACTTAATAATAATTATTTATTTTTAAATTTTTATTCTTTTTATAAGCTTAACTATTTTTTGATGAAAAATAATATTTATAAATTATATTTTTAACTCATAATTTATTTTATAATAAATATATATATATAAATAAAAAACTTAAGAATCAAATAAATTTTTTAAATTATAATGAAAACAAATAAAAATGTGATTTATTAATTATTATTTATGGGATACCAGTTTAAAGGATTATCTATATAGGGGTATCAGGATTTGTAGTTTAGTGATTTAAGTGTTTAGGCATTTAGTTGTTTTTAGGTTTTATTTAAAGAATAAAATAACAAAAAAAATATTTTTTTTATTTTTTAACATGTTAAAAATTTATAATCTTTGAAAATATAATAATTTTAAAATTTTTTTCAAACGTGAATATAATATATAGTTATAATAATTATTAAATATATATATCATATAAATTCAATATATACATTTTTATTGATAAATATTTTAATAATGATAATAAAAATTATTTAATAATTTAGATATCAATTAAAATATAATTACAAAACCTAAAATGATTCAGAAACAAAGCAAAATATATTACTATATAATAATTATTTGTTTTTAGTTTTTTTCTTCTTTTAATTAGTTTATCTATATTTTTTTGTTGAAAAATAATTTATATAAATTATATTTGTATAACTTATACTTTATTTTGTAATTAATATTTATATAAAAATAAATAAATAAATAATTAAAATGAATCTTTAAAATTATAATGAAAACAAATTGAGATTTATTATTTATTAATTAGAGTATACCAATTTAATTAAAAATATGTCTCACTAATAATTTTTTTTGTAATTAATATTTCTATAAAAATAAACTTATACACTATTAAAATAACATTTTAAAATTATACTTAATAAAAATTAAATTTGAGATTTATGATTTATTATTAATGTATACCAATTTAATGGTTTGAGTATTTAAAGGTTTTTCATTTAGGAGTTTAGCAATTTTTGTTTTTGGGCATTTAGTGGTTTATAGGTTTTTTAAATAATGAAATAACAAAAAATGTATTTTTGATATTTTTTTAAATATTCAAAGGTTATAACATTTGAAAATATAATAATTTTAAATTTTTTTAAAAATGGTTATACAATATTTAGTAATAATAAATATTATAAATATATATTATATCAACTAAATATAAACAATTTTATTGATAGATATTATATCAATTATCAAAAAATAAATTAATAAACTATTATTAATATGATAGAACTAAATTAAAATATAATTAAAAAACATAAAATTATTCAAAATCAAAGTAAAATTTATTACTAAATAATAATGTTTTTTTTTGTTTTTTCATCATTTTATAAGCTTATATGTTTTTTTGATGAAAAATATATTATTTAAATTATATTTGTATCATTCATAATTTATTTTGTAATTAATATTTCTATAAATTATTTAAATTATATTTAAGGTTTACGAGTTGAAAGGTTTAAGTATTTAGGGGCTTTGGGGTTTAGGAGTTTAGATATTTATGTATTTAAGCATTTAATGGCTTATAAGTTTTATTTAAACTATGATAAAGCAAAAAATTTATTTTTTGTTATTTTTATCATTTTTGAAGGTTATAAACATTGAAAATATAACAATTTTTAAATTCTTTTTATATGTGAATACTATATTTAGTTATGATAATCTTAATAATTATATATCATATAATATAAACAATTATATTAAAAAATATTATATTAATGATCAAAAAATAAATTAATAAACTATTATTAATAAGATAGATATTATTTTAAAAATATTTGCAAAACATTAATTTATTCAAAATCAAAGTAAAATATATAAAAAAATAATACTTTCTTTGATTTTTTGCTTCTTTTTATAAGTTTATATTTTTTGTTATTAAAAGTAAATTATTTAAATTATATTTGTCTTCCTCTTATTATATTTTTAATTTATAATTCTATAAAAATAAACTAATAAATAATTAAAATGAATATTTAAAAATATAATGAATACAAATAAAATAGAGATTTATTATTTATTATTCAGGATATACTAGTTTAATGGTTTAAGTATTTAGGCATTTTGAGTTTTAGTGATTTAAGTGTTTCGGACTTAAGTGATTTATAGTTTTTATTTAAAGAATGAAAAAATAAAAAATTTAATTTTTTGATTTTTTTTAATTTTTGATGGTTATAACCTTTGAAATATAATAATTTTTAATTTTTTTAAATGTGAATATAATATTCAGTAATAATAATCTTAATAATTATATATAATGTAAACTCAATATAAATAATTTTATTAATAGATATTAAAATAATGATCAATACAAAATTAATAAACTATTATTAATAAGAATGATATAAATTAAAATATAATTGCAAAATCTAAAAAGATTCAAATTAAAAATAAATATATTACTAAATAATAAATTTTTGTTTTTAAAATTTTGCCTCTTTTTATAAGGATATATATTTTTCTTGATGAAAAATAAATTATTTAAATTAGATCTGTCTCACTAATAATTTATTTTATAATTAATATTTCTATAAAAATAAACTTATAAATATTTAAAATAAAAATTTAAAATTATACTTAATAAAAATAAAATTAAGATTTATGATTTTTTATTATAGTACACATGTTTAATGGTTTAAATATTTAGAGGTTTTGTCGTTTAGGAGTTTAGCCATTTATGTTTTTAGGCATTTGGTGGCTTATAGGGTTTATTTAAACAATAAAATATCAAAAAAAAAAATTTGTAATTTTTACTCATTTTCATAGGTTATAACCTTTGAAAATATAATAATATTTAAAATTTTTTGAAATGTGAATACAATATTTAGTTATAATAAATTTTAATAATTATATATCATATAAATTTAATATAAACAATTTTATTGATAGATAATATAATAATGATCAAAATTTAAATTAATAAACTATTAATAAAAAGATCGATATTAATTAAAAAATATTTACAAAACCCAAATTGATTTAAAATTAAAGTAAAATATATTACTGGATAATAATTTTTAATTTTTAAATTTTTAATTATTTTATAAGCATATATTTTTTTGATTAAAAATAAATTAATTAAAATATATATGTCGCACTCATAATTTAATTTGTAATAAATATTTCCATAAAAATAAACTAATAAAAAATTAAATTGAATATTTAAAATTATAATAAATAGAAATAAAAATTAGATTTATTAATTATTAAGTAGTATATAGTAGTTTACTAGTTTATGTATTTAGGCATTATGAGGCTTAGGAGTTTACTGATTTAACTGTTATGCATTTAGTGGTTTATAGGTTTTATTTAAAAAATAAAATAATAAAAAATTTATTTTTATTATTTTGTGATATTTTCAAAGGTTATAACCTTTGAAAATATAATAATTTTTAAATTTTTTTTAAATGTGAATACAATATTTAGTTATAATAATCATTATATTTATATATCATATAAATTCAATATAAACAATTTTATTGATACATATTCTAATAATGATCATAAAATAAATTAATAATCTATAATTAATAAGATAGATATCAATTAAAATACAATTACAAAACCTAAAATGATTCAGAAGAAAAGTAAAATATATTACTATATAATAATTTTTTGTTTTGAAATTTTTTTTTATTTTAATAAGTTTATCAATAATTTTTTGATGAAAAATAATTTATATAAATTATATTTGTCTATCTCAATTTATTTTGTAATTAATATTTATATATAAATAAACAAATAAATAATTAAAATGAATATTTAAAATTATAATGAAAAAAAAATGAGATTTATTATTTATTATTTAGGCATGCCGGTTTAATTTAAGTTATATCTGTCTCACTAATAATTTATTTTGTAATTAATATTTCTATAAAATAAATTGATAAATAATTAAAATAAAAATTTAAAATTATACTGAATAAAAATTAAAATGAGATTTATGATTTATTATTAATGTATACCAGTTTAATGATTTAAGTATTTAGAGGTTTTGTTGTTAGGAGTTTAGCGATTTATGTTTTTAGGCTTTTAGTGGTTTATAGTTTTATTTAAAAAAATAAAATAACAGAAAAAATTTCTATAATTTTTTATGATTTTCATAGGTTATAACATTTGAAAATATAATAATTTTTAAATTTTTTGAAATTTTATATAGAATATTTTGTTATAATAATATTAATAATTATATATCATATAAATTTAATATAAATAATTTTATTGATAGATATTATAATAATGATCAAAATTTAAATTTATAAACTATTAATATTAAGATAGATATTAATTAAAAAATATTTACATAACCCAAATTGATTCAAAATTAAAGTAACTTATATTACTTGATAATAATTTTTAATTTTTAAATTTATACTTCTTTAATAAGCGTATATTTTTATTAGATAAATAATATATTATTTAAATTATATTTGTCCCACTCATAATTTATTTTGTAATAAATATTTCTAAATAAATACACTAATAAATAATTAAAATGAATATTTAAAAATATAATAAATAGCAAAAAAATAGATTTATTAATTATTAAGTAGTATTTAGCAGTTTAATGGTTTATGTATTTAGGCATTACGAAATTCGGGAGTTTACTGATTTAACTTTATAAGCATTTAGTAGGGGTGCTCACGGGACTCGGAGATTTGTGACCCGACCCGAAGTCTTGTCCCGAAAGAATCGGGATTGAGAAAAATCCATTGACTTTGACTTTTCCCTTACCGTTCTGTCACATATTTTTTCTTTTGGGACTGTTCCGGATCTTAAACAATATAAATCCCGTGAACCTTCCCATCCTAAAAAACTGATACTAGAACCAGGAATATATATATATATATATATATCATGAAGATGCCACCAATTCAGCTACTGCCCATCCAATTCCAACGCACCTATTGCTGTTCCGATAAGTTCCAGGCCACCTCACGCCGTTTCAGCCATGTTCAGTTAGGTCCAACCCTTGTCCGTCGCACTTCTGGTTTCCTCAACCGTGTCTCAGATGCCACCAGCCTTTTGGTTTGTTTTTCTGACGAGAATTGAGTGATTAATTATTATTATTATTATGTGTCTCCTTTTGTTTTGTTGAGTATTGGTTGTGGTGTTGTGGTTGCGGCAAATGAGTGGGCCGAATGTGTTACAGTCAGTTTTATAGAGCTTATTTGTTTGAAATATTTATATGTATTTATGCTTACCATATCATATTAATTAATGGCAATGCAGATGGCACAATCCAGTGGTAAATGAAAAATATAATAAATTGAAGATGATCACATCTCAAATGATCAAAGTACTGGTAAATTCAATCATCATCCTTTCACGATACTCCTATTGTTACGGCAGGTTCTTCAATTCCAATTGTTAAAGAAAGTCAAGGTACATCTGAACTTCAAGCTCATAAAAAGTATAAGTCTGCTTTTTGAGAAACTTATGAGATATTAGTTGATTCAGAGGGAAATGAAACTGGTAGGGTAGCTTGTATATGGTGTAGTAAAGAATACTTGGAAAAAAGTGATCAAGGTAATTCGGGTTTATAAAAATACTTGAGAAAGACTTGTATGAAATTTCCACACAAAAAAGAATTAATAGAAGCTAACAAAGGTAAAGAAAAGTCATAATCTTTGTTGAGTTTCACTAAAGGTACTAGTTCAGAGGATAACAAATTAACTTGTTGGCAATTTGATCAACAACTAGTTATGGAGGCTTTGGTGAAAATGATCATAAAAGATGAATTGCCTTTTTGTTTTGTTGAGAGGGATGAGTTTAAAGAGTTTAGTGAAGTTAGTGTGCCTCAATTTAAAATTCCATCTTGACACTCTGTGTTGAGGGATTGTTTTTCTTTGTTTGTGAAGGAAAAGAATAAATTATTTGATAACATATCATCTCATTGTTGTAGAGTTTCATTGACTGCCGACACTTGGACTAGCATTCAAAATTTGTCTTATATATGTTTGACTGTTTATTTCATTGATTCTCAATGAAATATACATAAAAGGATTTTAAACTTTTGTGTAATTAAAATTCATTCTGGAGTTAATATTAGAAATGCTATTGAGTTTTGCATGAATCAATGGGGTTTGAGAAAGTTGATGTTCATTACTTTTGACAATGCATCAAATAATGATTTTGCAGTTGAATAATTGAAAAAAAGGCTTTGAAGAAAAGTGTTGTACCTTTGAGAGGCGAGCATTTTCATATGAGATGTTGTGCTCATATCCTAAACTTAATTGTCAGAGATGACATTGCATTAGTTGAGGGTGCTAAACCAAAAATTATAGGTGTGGTGAAATATGTGAGGAGCAGTCCTAAAAGATTAGATATGTTTAAGTTATGTGTTGAAGAAGCAAACTTGACATATGGATCTTCATTGCAATTAGATTTTCCTACAAGATGGAATTCAACTTATTTGATGCTGCAAACTGATATAAAATATCAAAAATAATTTGATAAGTTAAAGGACAAAGACAAATGGTTCTTAAAGGAGTTTGGTTCAAACGTTCCAACTGAGAGAGACGGAACAAACGTCATAATTTTGGCTCATTTCTTGAAAACTTTTTATAAGGTAACTTGTAAATTTTCTGGCTCATAATAATCTACCTCTAGTGTTTATTTTCCTGAGATTATTCGAATTAAAAAAAATGATCTTTGTGAAAATAGTAGAGATACAATGATGTCTGAAATGTGTATGAAAATGAGGCATAAATTCAACAAATATTGGGGTTCTCTTTAATCAACAAATATTATGCTTTTTGTAGCAGTAGTGTTGGATCCTAGATATAAGCTCAAATATCTCAAGGTTTAATACACTTAGTAGTATGGAGAGGAATTGGCTAAAAATTTGGTGAAAAATATTATAAATGTTTTAAATGAGATGATGGATGATTATAAAGATTAAAATGAAGATGAATCAAAAGAAGATGATTTCTCTTCTACTGTGTTGAAAAAAAATGATGATTTCTTTGATGGTAGTGATACTTATGTCGATGATATTTTTTTGTTGAATTGGAGAAAGAACAAGAAGTTGTAGCTTTGGAAGAGTTGGATAGGTACTTGGAGGACAAACTTGAAAAAAATAGAATTGATTTTGATCTTCTAAACTAGTGGAAGGTAAATGAGGTTAGGTATCCTTCTTTGGCAAATGTAGCAAGGGATGTATTTTCTATCCAAGCATCTACTGTGGCCTACGAATCTACATTTAGCACTGGGGGGATAACTTTAGATATATTTAGGAGTTCTTTAACACCAATTACGGCTGAAGTTCTCATATGTCTACAAGATTGGTTGAGAAGTTCAAACAACCTTTTGAATTTGAAGAATTAGTTCAAGACCTTGATGATAATGAATTAGGTTAGTATACAAATCTTGTAAATTTTAATTTCACTTTTCCTTATTTTATTCATTCAATTTAATAAAAATATGGTTCAATTACAATTTTCAGAAGGGTCTCAAGATCCAAATATTCTTCCAACTATAGTTGGCCAACTAAATTTGGAATGGGTGTATAGAGGTGTCAAATGGGCCGGGCGGGGTCGACCCTTTTTTTTGACCACGAGCGTGCCTACGTGCTGGGCTGGGCATGACACGGTTACAGTACCATGTCGTGCACGGCCAGGCATGGTTTAAAAAAGCCGTGCCCGGCACGGCCCGAAGGCACGCCAGGCCGTGCCGTGTCGTGCCGTGCCGGGCTAGAAAAAATTTTTTTTTTTACTTTTTTTTTAATTTTATTAATATAAAATATTAAAAAATATATACAATTTTAGATAATGTATAGTATTATATATTTATAATATGAAAAATGTTAAAATTTATTAAAATAACAAAGTTTAAATTTTTTTTATGTAATATAAAATTAGTTTAAATTTTATTATAATTATATAATAAAGTTATAAATTTTTAAATGAAAAATTGAAATAAAAAAAAATAAATCAATACATTTTGTTAATAAAAATAAAAATTTAAAAAAACATAAGCAACTCAAATGAAAAATGACCAATCAGCCATTTGAAACCGAAGGTCCGAATCAAATAAATTATAGTTTCAACACAACATACAAATAAAGCGTACAATCAATAAAAAAAACTACGAAATCAAAAAATAGTTAGATCGTCATCAATTGTCAATCAGCATATCATGAGCATCATCAGCCACAACATCAAGATCAGTATCATATGGATCATCATCATCGGCAATCAACTACTCTGCCATCGTAGTAGATGCCACTGCAGTCCCTGTCCCAGCTTCAGCACGATCATGGATGTTAAACCTCGAATCCTCCCAATCCTTCTAACATGCTAAGGCCTCAACTATATCTGGACGTAATCTCGATCTCATATTCGAAATCACGTTCACCGCAACATAAAAAGCAAAATCCGATGCTATGATCGACACTAGAGGAGTCAATAGATCTCGTGCCATCCTAGATACCACGGGAAAGGTGGACTCATATGATTTCCACCACTGTAATAAATCAAGATTCTTAGTATCAGAATGTGATAGGATTGAGTAGTAATAGGTATCTAAGTACCGAGAAAGCTCGCTCCTATGTGATGGTCCACCCCTACGTTTCCCCATCGCTAGCTGAATCGAAAAATCATCATCTCCGAATAAGGTATCAATGTCCGTAATCACAGTCTCACAACCACCACCACCATACCTAGTATCGTAGTAAGTGAATAGGTCAGTCAACTTCTCATGAATGAACCCTTCAGGTGGGTCTTCCAGGTTCATGCACCAGGAAATGTAAGTCAGGGTGTTTTCTACCCCATTCCACCTTAGCCATAGGGTCCATGCATGCAGCGAGGCAATAAAGAGATGGAACAGTGGACCAGTACTTCAAGTACTTGGTTTTCATCTATGCAACCATATGGCTAAGTATTAAGTCAGCTCGATACTTCCTAAACATGCTACTTATGTTGCATATGCACCTGAGTGCAATGCAAGTGGTGGGCGTATAAACCGACGAACACATGTTCGTCGTGTCATAAAAAATCTTCAGAAATTTCATAAATGAAATTTCTGAAGCCCAATCAGTGTCGTCAATAATAAGTTCGTCACTCTTACTATTGACGTAATTGGATATCATGTGTTCGTATCCAACACATGATTCTAACATCAGGTACGTATAATTCCAACGATGTCTCACATCCGATTGGAATTTCTTCTTCTTAAGATTCAGAGACAAATAGAGACTACCAAACTCTTGTTGTCTGTGAGAAGTGCGAATATATTTTAGTGCATTACGTATATTATCCAACGCGGGGGAACACACCTTCATACCCGCTTGAACAATCAGGTTAATCACGTGACACATGCATCTAACATGAAAGATCTCTCCTAATGGTGCGTCTCTAATATTCATAACAAACATGTTGATCGCTACTCCATTATTAGATGCATTATCGAAGGTGACACTAAAAATTTTATTTTGAATTTTATATTCCCTAAAGATTTTCATCATACACTCCAAAATGGCAGGGCCATCATGAGGATGAAGAATCTCAGAGAATCCTAAAATTTTTTTATTGATTGTCCAGTTTGAATCTACATAGTGGCTGGTGAGACATGCATAAGAAGATTCATCGTGACTTGTCCAGATATCGGACGTCACGGACACCACTCCACTATATGCCATAAATTCATTACTTATTTTTTGTTTTTCTAACTTATATATCTTTAGTATGTCATTCCTAGATGTGGATCTAGGAATCCTATGATAGGCAGGCTGAAAATATGTCTGCATGATGCGCAGTACCCTTGGATCTTCCGAAAATCTGATCGGAAGACCCATCAATGTGATAAGAGTGGCCATGCCGTCCCTACCCAACTCACTGGAGTATATGAAGGGAGTAAGCTTTGAGACCAAACTTGATCCAGTCTCAAAAAATGTAGTGCAAAGTTGGGTTTGCCTAGGATCTAATGGTCCATGTTTTTTGGTTCATAATTCGGCATGCCTTTTAAGGTGCCCAGTCCCAAACGAACTCTTACATGTTAAAAGTCTCATACAATATTTGCACTGTGTCATTTCTAGTTCCTCACCCCTAACATTTTTTTGTTTTATTATATTAAAATGAGTCCAAGCTACAAAAGTCCTCTAGTTTTTTGTTTTTTAGAAGTTGGGGTTGAGACGACTGGAGAAACCAAAGTTTCAGCAGCCTCAAACCTTTGTGTAATATTTTCATTTATAAATTTAAATATGTTTCAGTTGTATTTGTCATTTTTTATGATTTTTGTTTTTAAGAATAGTTTAATAAAGACTAGAAGAATGATTTTAATTTTTCTAATTTTGGTCTATAGAGAGAAACTATAGAGAGAGAAAGTTAAAAAACATAAAATAAATTACCCAATAAAAGCAGTGAGGTCAGTCACGTGCACAGTGCACCGTAGTCAAGCTCTAATGTTCAAAACTCAAGTCGAGATTCCTGAAAATCCAAGCCAAATGCCAAAATCCTGAGGCCTGAGAGAGAGAAGCAAGATTTTTGAGAGAGAGAACGATTTGAGAGAATTTATGTTTATGAAAAACATAAATGTTAAAGATAGGTGGGTGGTATTTATAGATTAAAGATAATAATTTTTTATAAAAAAGAATTTTTTTTTTAATTTTTTTGAATTTCTTTTAATTTTTTTGGGGGCAGAATCATGAGGGTCATTGGATTCTGCCCTCTAGCGGTTGGAGGCGAGATCTAACGGCTGAAAATATAATTTTATATTAATTTTTTTTCCGCTGGGGGGATCTGGGTCAGTTCGGGCCTCGTGGGTTGGGTCCAATCATACCCGACCATTGGTCTTTTTTGTGGGAGGGGCGTGGGGCTATCATGAGGTCGTGCTCGAGGGACACCTGGCATAGGACGAACCAGTGCCGGTGTGCTATGCCACGGGCAGATCCGTGCCGAGTAGGGCATGGCACGGCTCAGGCCAGGCACGGCACGGCACGGCTCGTGCCTTTTCCGGGCATGGCCCGGGCACGGCCTGGTTGACACCTCTATGGGTGTATTAAATTTTAAAGGTAATATTTGGTTTTTTTATTACTATTTGATCTTAGAAATTTATGTGTACATGATTAACATATTTTCATCTTTGGTTGTCCTTCTATAGTGGAGGAAGAAATGGGAGGAGTTGTAAAAGAGATAATTAATTGGGTTTGGATTTTCGTTGCTGTTCCGGGACGGACTTTTGAAATAATTATTATCATGGTGGTTATTATTGTATTTTTTTGTTATATTAAGCTACCTAATTTTAGCAATTACTTAAGTAGTAATTGATGCTACCAATATAAACAATAATAAATATTCATTTTAATCTCTAAAACCCTAAATAATAAATAATAAATCTCAATATTATTTTTTTCATTATAATTATAAATATTCATTTTAATTATTTATTTGTTTATTTTTATATAAATATTAATTACAAAATAAATTATGTGTTAGACAAATATAATTTATATAAATTATTTTCCATCGAAAAATATAGATCAACTTATAAAAAGAATAAAAAATTATAAAACTAAAATTTATTATATAGTCATATATTTTGCTCTCCTTCTGAATCATTTTAGATTTTGTAATTATATTTTAATTGACATCTATCTTATTAATAATTATTTATTAATTTATTATTTGATCATTATTAGAATATTTATCAATAAAATTGTTTATATTTAATTTATATGATATATAAATATAATGATTATTATAAATAAATATTGAATTCACTTTTGAAAAATATTGAAAAATTATTATATTTACAAAGGTTATAACCTTTGGAAATATAAAAAAATAATAAAAATAAATTTTATGTTTTTTTATTTTTTAAATAAAACCTATAAACCTCTAAATGCATACATAGTTATATCAGTAAACTACTAAACTCTGTAATGCCTATATACATAAACCATTAAACTGCTATATACTACTTAATAAATTGAATTTATATTTCAATTTATTATTATTTTAAATATTCATTTTAATTATTTATTAGTTTATTTTTATAGAAATTTTTATTACAAAATAAATTATGAGTGTGACAAATATGATTTAAATAATTTATTTTCAATCCAAATATATATGTATGCTTATAAAAGAAGTAAAAATTTAAAAATTAAAAATTATAATCCAGTAATATATATTACTTTAATTTTGAATCAATTTGGGTTTTTTAAATATTTTTTAATTAATATCTATCATATTATTAATAGGTTATTAATTTAATTTTTGATCATTAGTATAATATCTATCAATAAAATTATTTATATTGAATTTATATCATATATAATTTTTAATATTATTTTAACTAATTATTATATTCACATTTCAAAAATTATTAAATATTAATTTATTTTTAATGGTTATAACCTTTGAAAATCAGAAAAAAACCTAAAATTTTTTTTTTATTTTTATTATATAAATAAAACCTATAAACCACTTAATGCCTAAAAACATAAATTGATAAACTCCTAAACAACAAAACTCCTAAATAATTAAACCATTAAACCAGTATACCACATATAATAAATCATAAATCTCATTTTAATTTGTATTCATTATAATTTTAAATTTTCATTTTAATTATTTATAAGTTTATTTATTATAGAAATATTAATTACAAAATAAATAATGAGTTAGAAAAATATAATAATAATAATTTATTTTTAATCAAAAAAATATAAGCTTATAAAAAGAAGTAGAAATTTAATTACTAAAAAGTATTATATAGTAATATATTTTACTTTGATTTTGAATCATTATATATAGGTTTTGCAATTATATTTTAATTGCTATCAATATTATTAATAAAAGTTTATTATTTTATTATTTGATCATTTTTATAATATATAACAATAAAATTATTTATATTCAATTTTAATGTCTTATAATTATTAAGATTATTGTATTATTTAAAAAAAACTTATAAACCACTAAATACCTAAAATTTAATCTCTAGACTCCTAAACCCCAATTACCCCTAAATAGTTAAACCATTAAACCTATATAACCTAAATAATAAATAATAAATCTCATTTTTATTTATATTCATTATAATTTTAAATATTCATTTTAATTATTTTTTAGTTTATTTTTATAGAAATATTAATTACAAATTAAATAATGTGTGAGACATATATAATTTAAATAAACTATTTTTTATGAAATAAAAATAAGCTTATAAAAATAAACAAAATTTCAAAAATTTAAAATTTTATTTAGTAATATAATATACTTTGATTTTGAATTATTATGGTTTCTGAAAATATATTTTAATTAATATCTATCTTATTAATAATAGTTAATTATTTTATTTTTTGATCTTTATAATAATATATATTAATTAATTTTTTTATATTGAATTTACAACAAATATAATTTTTATGATTATTATAACTAAGTATTGTATTCATATTTTATAACTAAGTATTGTATTCATATTTTATAACTATTAAAAAATTATTATTTTTTTAAAGGTTATAACATTTGAAAATCACGAAAATTCATACAAATAAATTTTTTGTTATTTCTTTGATTAAATAAAACCTATAATCACCTAAATATGTAAACATATAAATTAATAAACTCATTAACCCCAAAACCACAAAAAACTTAATCAATTAAATAGTTATACCCTAAATAATAAATCATAAATCTCATTTTTATTAGTATTCATTATAATTTTAAATATATATTTTAATTATTTGTTAGTTTATTTTTATAGAAATATAAATTAAAAAATAAATTATTAGTGAGACAAATATAATTTAAATATTTTATTTTTCATCAAAAAATATAAAGGCTTATAAATGGATACAAAATTTTAAAAATTTAAAATTAATATTTTGTAAAATATTTCACTTTGATTTTGAATCATTTTAGGTTATGAAAATATATTTTAAACAATATTTATCTTATTAATAATTGTTTATTACTTTTAAATGATCATTATAATAATATATATCAAAAATATAGTTTATATTGAATTTATATGATAAATAATTATTATGATTATTATAACATCATAGTTTATTCGCTTTTCAAAAAAAATTATCAATTATTATATTTTTAAAGGTTATAACATTCAAAAATGAGAAAAAATAAAAAAAAATAATTTTTTTGTTATTTTATTTTTTATATAAAACCTATAAACCACTCAATGACTGAATTATAAAATGACTAAACTCCTAAACCCCGAAGCCCATAAATACTTAAAACATTAAATTAGTATAGTCCAAATAATAATTCATAAATCTAATTTTTTTAGTATTCATTATAATTTCAAATTTTAACTTTAATTATTTATTAGTTAATTTTTATAAAAATATTAATTACAAAATAAATTATTATTGCAACATATATAGTTTAAATAATTTATTCTTCATTAAAAAAATGCTTATAAAAAAAGCAAATTTTTAAAAATAAATAATTATTATTTAGTAATATAGCTTATTTTGATTTTGAATCATTTTAGATTTTACAATTATATTTTAATTTATATCATTCTTATAAATAGTCGTTTATAAAATTATTTATTGATTATTATTATAATATTTATCAATAAAATTATTTATATTGAGTTTACATTATATATAATTATTAAAATTATTATAACAAAATATTATATTCATATTAAAAAAAAATTAAAAATTATTATTTTTTCATAGGTAACCTTCAAAAATTAAAAAAATCAAAAAATTAAATTTTTTGTTTTTTCATTCTTTAAATAAAAACTATAAATCAATAAAGGTCTAAACAATTAAATCACTAAATTCTTATTCTACAAAACACCTAAATGCTTAAACCATTAAACCAGTATATCCAGAATAATAAATAATAAATCTGAATTTTGTTTTGTATTCATTATAATTTTAAATATTCATTTTAATTATTTATTAGTTTATTATTATAGAATTATAAATTAAAAAATAAATTATGAGTAAGATAAATATAATTTAAATAATGTATTTTTAATAACAAAAAAATAAGCTTATAAAAAAAGCAAAATATTAAAAAAAATTATAATTTAGTAATATATTTTACTTTGATTTGAATAAATTTAGAATTTACAAATACTTTTTAAATAATATCTATTATATTAATAATAGTTTATTAATTTATTTTATGATCATTATTATAATATCTAGCAATGTAATTATTTATATTGAATTTAAATGACTTATATTTATGAAAATTATTATAAATAAATATTATATTTACATTTGAAAAAAATTTAAAAATTATTATATTTTCAAAGGATATAAACTTCAAAAATTATAAAAAATAAATAAAATAAATTTTATGTTATATCATTGTTTAAATAAAACTTATAAACCACTAAATCTCTAAACACTTAAATCTCTAAACTCCTTAACACAAAAGCTCCTAAATACTTAAACCTTTAAACTCGTAAACCTTAATTATAATTTAAATATTTTATTAAAATATTAATTACAAAAAAATTATGAGTGATACAAATTTTATTTAAATAATTTATTTTTTATCAAAAAAAAAATAAAAGCTTATAAAAACAAGCAAAAACTAAAAAACAAAAATTATTATTTAGAAATAAATTTTACTTTTATTTTGAATAATTTTTGGTTTTGCAATTATATTTTAATTTATATATATCATATTAATAATAGCATATTAATTTATTTTTTGATAATTGATTTCATATCTATAACTAACATTTTTTATATTTTTTTAGATTATATATAATTATAATGATTATTATTACAAATATTATATTCAAATTTTTAAAAAAATTTAAAATTATTATATTTTCAAAGGTTATAACATTTGAAAATGTGAGAAAATATCAAAAATAATTTTTTTATTATTTCATTGTTTAAATAAATCCTATAAACCACTAAATGCCTAAACACTTAAATCAATAACTCCTAAATCTCTAAACCCCTAAAAAGATAGTCCTTTTAAACTAGTATATCCTAAATAATAAATAATAAATCACAATAATATTTTTTTCATTATAATTTAAAATATTCATTTTAATTATTTATTCATTTATTTTTATTAAATATTAATAACAATATAAATTATGAGTTAGACAAATATAATTTATATAAATAATTTTTCATCAAAAAATATAGATAAACTTATTAATAATCTATTATTAATAAGATAGATATCAATTAAAATATAAACACAAAACCTAAAATGATTCAGAAGCAAAACAAAATATATTACAATACAATAATTATTTGTTTTGAAATTTTTTTTTCTTTTAAAAAGTTTATCTATAAATTTTTTGATGAAAAATAATTTATATAAATTATATTTGTGTAACTTATAAATTATCTTGTAATTAATATTTATATAAAAATAAACAAATAAATAATTAAAATGCATATTTAAAATTATAATTAAAAAAATGAGATTTATTATTTATTATTTAGGGTATACCGGTCAAATTTAAATTAGATCTATCTCACTAATAATTTATTTTGTATTTAATATATCTATAAAAATAAACTAAAAATTAATTAAAATAAAAATTTAAAATTATTCTAAATAAAAATTAAAATGATATTTATGAATTATTATTAATGTATACCAGTTTAATGGTTTAAGTATTTAAAGGTTTTGTATTTTAGGAGTTTAGTGATTTTCTTTTTTAGGCATTTAGTGGTTTATAGGTTTTATTTAATCAATAAAATATCAAAAAAATATTTTGTAATTTTTTCTCAATTTCATAGGTTATAAGCTTTGAAAATATAATAATATTTAAAATTTGTTGAAATGTGAATACAATATTATTTATATAATATAAGTAATTATATATGATATAAATACAATATAAATAATTTTATTGATAGATATTATAATAATGATCAAAAATTAAATTAATAAACTATTAATAATAAGATAGATATTAATTAAAAAATATTTACAAAACCCAAATTGATTCAAAATTAAAGTAAAATATATTACTGGATAATAATGTTTAATTTTTAAATTTTTACTTATTTTATAACCGTATATATTTCTTTTGATTAAAAATAAATTTTTTAAAATATATTTGTCGCACTCATAATTTATTTTATAATAAATATTTCTATAAAAATAAACTAATAAATAATTAAAATTAATATTTAAAACTATAATAAATAGAAATTAAAATTAGATTTATAAATTATTAAGTATTATATAACAGTTTAATGGTTTATGTATTTAGGTATTATGGGGTTTAGGTGTTTAGTGATTTTATTGTGTATGCATTTTGTGGTTTATAGGTTTTATTTAAAAAATAAAATAACAAAACATTTATTTTTATTATTTTTTGATATTTTCAAATGTTATAACCTTTGATAATATAATAATTTTTAAATTATTTTTAAAAGTGAATTAAATATTTAGTTATAATAATCATTATATTTATATTTCATATAAATTCAATATAAACAATTTTAGTGATAAATATTCTAATAATTAACAAAAAATAAATTAATAAAAATATTATTAATAAGATAGATAATAATTAAAATATAATTACAAAACATAAAATGATTCATAAGCAAAGAAAAATATATTACTATATAATATTTTTTTTGTTTTGAAATTTTTTTTTATTTTAAAAAGTTTATCTATATTTTTTTGATTAAAAATAATTAACATAAATTATATTTGTTTAACTCATAATTTATTTTTTAATTAATATTTATATAAAAATAAAAAATTAATAATTAAAATGAGTATTTAAAATTATAATAAAAAAAATGAGATTTATCATTTATTATTTAGGGTATACCTATTTAATTTAACTTATATCTGTCTCACTAATAATTTATCTTGTAATTAATATTTCGATAAAAATAAACTGATAAATAATTAAAATATAAATTAAAAATTATCCTGAATAAAAATAAAAATGAGATTTATGATTTATTATTAATGTATACTAGTTTAATGGTTTAAGTATTTTGAGGTTTTGTCATTTAGGAGTTTAGCAATTTATGTTTTTAGGCATTTATCGATTTATAGGTTTTATTTAAACAATTAAATAAGAAAAAAAATTGTAACTTTTTGTCATTTTCAAATGTTATAACCTTTGAAAATTTAATAATATTTAAAATTTTTTGAAATTTGAATACAATATTTTGTTATAATAATTTTAATAATTCTATATCATATAAAATAAATATCATCAATTTTATTGAGAGATATTATAATAATGTTCAAAAATTAAATTAATAAACTATTTATAATAAGATAGATATTAATTAAAAAATATTTAGAAAACCTAGATTGATTCAAAATTAAAGTAAAATATATTAGTTTATAATAATTTTTAATTTTTAATAATACTTTTTTTATACTTGTTTTAAAAGCATATATATTTTTTTGATTAAAAATAAATTATTTAAATTTATGTGTCACACTCATAATTTATTTTGTAATAATAATTTTTATAAAAATAAACTTATAAATAATTAAAATAAATATTTATGATTATAATAAATTGAAATAAAAATTAAATTTATTAATTTTTAAGTAGTATATTGCAGTTTAATGGTTTATGTATTTAGGCATTACGAGGTTTAGGAGTTTACTGATATAACTGTGTATGCATTTAGTGGTTTATGGGTTTTATTTAAAAAATAAAATAACAAAAAATTTATTTTTATTATTTTTTCATATATCCAAAGGTTATAACCTTGAAAATATGATAATTTTTAATTTTTTTTCAAAAGTGAATTTAATATTTAATTATAATAATCATTATATTTATATCTCATATAAATTCAATATAAACAATTTTATTGATAAATATTCTAATAATGATAAAAAATAAATTAATAAACAATTATTAATAAGATATATATCAATTAAAAAAAAGATAGATATCAATTAAAATAAAATTATAACACCAAAAATGATTGAGAAGCAAAGCAAAATATATTACTATATAATAAATTTTTGTTTAGATATTTCTTTTTCTTTTAAAAAAATTATTTATAATTTTTTGATGAAAAATAATATATATAAATTATATTTGTCTAAGTCAATTTATTTTGTAATTAATATTTATATATAAATAAACAAATAAATAATTAAAATGAATATTAATAATTATAATGAAAAAAAATAAGATTAATTATTTATTATTTAGAAATACCAGTTTATTTTAAATTAGATCCGTCTCACTAATAATTTATTTTGTAATTAATATTTTATAAAAATAAACTAACAAATAATTAAAATAAAAATTTAAAATTATACTGAATAAAAATTAATATGAGATTTATGAATTATTATTAATGTATACCAGTTTAATATTTTAAGTACTTAGAGGTTTTTTCGTTTATGACTTTAGCGATTTATGTTTTTAGGCATTTAGTGGTTTATAGGTTTTATTAAAACAATGAAAAACAAATAAAATATTTTTGATAATTTTTTCACATTTTCTAATGTTATATTTTGAAAATATAATAATTTTAAAATTTTTAAAATATGTGAATACAATATTTAGTAATAATAATCATTATAATTATATATAATATAATCTAAATATAATATATTTTATTGATAGATATGATATCAATTATTAAAAAATAAATTAATATGCTATTATTAATACGATATATATAAATTAAAATATAATTGCCAAACCTAAAAATATTAAAAATCCAAGTAAAATTTATTACTAAATAATAATTTTTTTTTATTTTTTGCTTCTTTTTATAAGTTTATTTTTCTTTGATGAAAAATAAATTCTTTAAATTATATTAGTATCACTCATAATTTATTTTGTAATTAATATTTTAATAAATTATTTAAATTATATTTAAGGTTTACGAGTTTAATGGTTTAAGTATTTAGGGGATTTTGTATTTAGGAGTTTAGAGGTTTAAGTGTTTAGGCATTTAGTGCTATATAAGTTTTATTTAAACAATAATATAACAAAAAATTTATTTTTATTATTTTTTTAATTTTTGAAGGTTATAACCTTTGAAAATATAATAATTTTTAAATTCTTTTCAAATGTAAATATAATATTTAGTTAAACTAATCTTAATAATTATAAGTCATTTTAATTCAATATAAATAATTACATTGCTAGATATTATAATAATGATCAAAAAAATTTAATAAACTATTATTAAAATGATAGATATTATTTAAAATATATTGACAAAATCTAAATTTATTCAAAATCAAAGTAAAATATATTACTTTATAATAATTTTTTTAATGTTTTACTTTTTTTATAACTTTATATTTTTGTTATTATAAATAAATTATTTAAATTAATTTGTCTTACTCATAATTTATTTTGTAATTTATAATTCTATAATAATAAACTAATAAATAATTAAATTAAATATTTAAAATTATAATTAATACAAATAAAATTGAGATTTATTATTTATTCTTCAGGATATACCGATTTAATGGTTTAATTATTTAGGTGTTTTTTGGTTTAGGAGTTTAGTTATTTAAGTGTTTAGACCTTTATTGATTTATAGTTATTATCTAAAGAATTAAAATACAAAAAATTAATTTTTTGAATTTTTTAAATTTTTTAAATTTTTGAAGGTTGTAACCTTTGAATATATAATAATTTTAAATATTTTTAAATGTGAATATAATTTTTAGTTATAATAATCTTAATAATTATATCTAATGTAAACTAACTATAAATAATTTTATTAATAGATATCATAATAATGATCAATAAATAAATTAATAAACTAGCATTAATAAGAATGATATAAATTAAAATATAATTGTAGAATCTAAAAATGATTCAAAATCAAAATAAGATATATTACTAAATAATAATTTTTCATTTTAAAAATTTTGCCTCATTTTATAAGCACATATATTTTTTTTATGAAAAATAAATTATTTAAAATATATCTCTCACTAATATTTTATTTTGTAATTAATATTTCTATAAAAATAAATTGATAAATAATTAAAATGAATATTTAAAATTATAATGAATACTAATAAAAAGAGATTTTTTTATTTATTATTTAGGGTATACCTATTTAATGGTTTACGTTTTTTGTTTTTTTGGGGTTAAGGAGTTTATTGATTTATATGTTTCCACATTTAGGTGTTTATAGGTTTTATTTAATCAATAAAATAACAAAAAATTTATTTTTATGAATTTTCGTGATTTTCAAAGGATATAACCTTTAAAAATATAATAATTTTTTAATCTTTCTATAATATGAATACAATACTTAGTTATAATAATCTTAATAATTATATTCGATGTAAATTTAAAATAAAAAATTTTATTAATATATATTATTAAAATGATCGAAAAATCAATTAATAAACTATTATTAATAAGATAGATATTAATTAAAAAATATTTGTAGAACCCAAAATAATTCAAAATCAAAGTAAATTATATTACTAAATAAAATTTTAAATTTTTGAAATTTATTTTTTTTATAAGCTTATATTTTTTTTCATAAAAAATAATATATTTAAATTATATATGTCTCACTCATTATTTATTTTGTAATTAATATTTCTATAAAAATAAACTAAAAAATAATTAAAATGAATATTTAAAATTATAATGAATACAAATAAAAATTAAATTTATTATTTAGTTTATATAGGTTTAATGGTTTAAGTATTTAGAGAGTTTTGGGATTTAGGAGTCTAGAAATTTAAATGATTAGGGATTTAATGGTTTATAAGTTATATTTAAATAATAAAATAATAAAAAAATTATTTTTGTGATTTTTTATCATTTTTGAATGTTATAACGTTTGAAAATATAATAATTTTTAAATTTTTTTCTAATGTAAATATAATATTTAGTTATAATAATCTTAATAATTATAAGACATTAAAATTCAATATAAGTAATTTTATTGTTAGATATTATAAAATTGATCAAATAATAAATTAATAAACTATTCTTAATAAGATTGATCACAATTAAAATATAATTGCAAAACTTATATATAATGATTCAAAATCAAAGTAAATTATATTACTAAATAATAATTTTTTGTTTTTAAATTTTTATTCTTTTTATATGCTTATATTTTTTTAGATTAAAAATAAATTATTAAAATTATAGTTGTCTCGCTCATTATTTATTTTTTAATTAATATTTGTATAACAAATAAACTAATAAATAATTAAATTGAATATTTAAAATTATAATGAATACAAATTAAAATGAGATTTATGATTTATTATATGTGGTATATAGGTTTAATGGTTTTATTATTTAGGAGTTTTTTCGTTTAGGAGTTTATCAATTTATGTTTTATTTATAGGTTTTATTTATAAGCTTATATTTTTTTTTGATTAAACATAAATTATTTAAATAATATTTGTCTTACTCGAAATTTATTTTGTAATTAATTTTTCTAAATAATTAAACTATAAATAATTAAAATGAATATTTACAATTATAATAAATAGAAATAAAAATGAGATTTATTATTTATTAAGTAGTATATAGATGTTAAAATATTTATGTATTTAGGGGTTTCGGGGGTTATAAGCTTACTAATTTAAGTAACTAAGCATTTAATGGTCTATAGGTTTTAATTAAAAAATAAAATAACTAAAAATTTATTTTTATTATTTTTTCTCATATTTTAAGATTATAACCTTTGAAAATATAATAATTTTTAAATTTTTTTCAAAAGTGTATACAATATTTATTTATAATAAACATAATAATTATATATCATATAAATTCAATATAAACAATTTTATTGATAGATTCTAATAATTATCAAAAAATAAATTAAAAATCTATTATGAATGAGATTGATATCACTTAAGATATAATATCAAAACCTAAAATGATTCAAAATCAAAGCAAAATATATTACTAAATAATAATTATTTGTTTTTAAAATTTTATTCTTTTTATAAGCTTATCAAATTTTTGATGAAAAATAATTTTTATAAATTATATTTTTAACTCATAATTTATTTTATAATTACTACATATATACAAATAAAAAACTAAACAATCAAAATGAATTTTTTAAAGTATAATGAAAATAATAAAAATGATATTTATTAATTATTATTTAGGGTATATCCGATTTAAATGATTATCTATACAAAGGTATAGGGATTTCGTAGTTTAGTGATTTAAATGCTTATGCATTTAGTGGTGTATAGGTTTTATTTAAACAATATAATAACAAAGAAAAAATATTTTTCTTTAATTTTTTTACATTTTCAAAGGTTATAACCTTTCAAAATATAATAATTTTAAAATTTTTTTCAAAAGTGAATACAATATTTAGTTATAATAATCATTATATTTATATATCATATGAATTCCATATAAATATTTTATTGATAATATTCTAATAATGATGAAAAGAGAACTTAATAATCTATTATTAATAAGATAGATATCAATTAAAATATAAATACAAAACCTAAAATGATTCCGAAGCAAAGTAAAATATATTACTATAAAAGAATTTTTTGTTGTGAAATTTTTTTTTCTTTTAAAATGTTTATCTATAATATTTTTATGAAAAATAATTTATATAAATTATATTTGTGTAACTCAATAATTATTTTGTAATTAATATTTTTATAAAAATAAACAAATAAATAATTAAAATGAATATTTAAAATTATAATTAAAAAAATTAGATTTAATATTTATTATTTAGGGTATACTGGTTTAATTTAAATTAGATCTGTCTCACTGATAATTTAATTTGTAATTAATATTTCTATAAAAATAAACTAATAAATAATTAAAATAAAAATTTAAAATTATACTGAATAAAAATTAAATGATATTTATGATTTATTATTAATGTATACTAGTTTAATGGTTTAAGTATTTAGAGGTTTTGTCTTTTAGGAGTTTAGAGATTTAGGTTTTAGGCAAGTAGTGGTTTATAGGTATTATTTAAACAATAAAATAACAATAAAAAATTTGGTAATTTTTTCTCATTTTAATAGGTTATAACCTTTGAAAAGATAATAATATTTAAAATTTTGAAATGTGAATACAATCTCTAGTTATATTAATATTAATAATTATATATCATATAAATTCAATATAAAAATTTTATTGATAGATATATTAATAATGATCAAAAATTAAATAAATAAACTATTAATAATAAGATACAGATTAATTAATAAACTATTGATAGATATTATAATTATCATTTATTATATAGGTTATATAGGTTTAGTGCTTTAAGTATTTACGGGATTTTGGGGTTTAGTAGTCTATAGATTTAAATGTTTAGGTATTTAGTGATTTTTAATTTTTATTTAAATAATAAAATTATAAAAAATTATTTTTTTGATTTTTTATTATTTTTGAATGTTATAACCTTTGAAAATATAATAATTTTTAAATTTTTTTTCAATGAAAAATTAATATTTAGTTATACTAATCTTAATAATTATTAAACATTAAAATTCATTATAAGTAATTTTATTGATAGATAATATAATTATGATCAAAAAATAAATTAATAAACTATTATTACTAAGATTGATAGTAATTAAAATATAATTTAAAAACTATTTACAATGATTCAAATCAAAGTAAAATATATTACTAAATACAATTTTTGTTATTTAATTTTTACTTCTTTTTATAAAGCTTATATATTTTTTTTGAATAAAAAATAAATATTAAAATTTATATTTGTCTCCTCACTTTATTATTTTGTAATTAACAATTTATATAAAAAATAAACTAATAAATAAGTAAAATGAAATTTAAATTATAATAATACAAATTAAAATGATATTTCGTGAATTATTTATATGGTATACCGGCTTATTGGTTTGATTATTAGGAGTTTTGTTGTTTACGAGATTAGCAATTTATGTTTTTAGGCATTTTGTGGTTTATAGGTTTTATTTAAAAATAAAAATAAAACAATATTTTTTTAGATTTTTTCAGATTTTCAAACGTTATAACCTTTGAAAATAAGATAATTTTTAAAATTTTTTGAAATGTGAATACCATGTATAATTATATTAATCTTAGTGATTATATATATAAATTCAATATAAACAATTTTAATAATAGATATTATAATAATGATCAAAAAGTAAATTAATAAACTAATAATAAAATATAAATATTAATTAAAATATATTTAAAAGACACAAAATGATTCAAAATCAAATCAAATATATTACTAAATAATAATATTTATTTTTAAATTTTTCATTTTTTATAAGCTCATATTTTTTATTAAAAATTAATTATTTAAATAATATTTGTCTCACTCAAAATTTATTTTGTGATTATTTTTATAAAAAATTAAATTATGAATAATTAAAATAAATATTTA
>JAREIK010007738.1:0-27433 GCA_029783825.1 Sapria himalayana
TGGAAAACTTTTATAATATTTCAAGTGATGGACTCCATGGGTGAAGCATACTATGTAAAACCCCAACTTGATTGAATGTTATAATAAGTAGTTTTGAACTGATTAGAGGTCCAATGATAGAAACGAGGGTAGATTAGAATTTAGAACGCTCCGGAACGTCATTTGGGCATAAGTGAAATTTTCGAAATTGTCAACCGAATGCCCTAAGGAATAATGATTTTTCTTATTATATCCGGATGGAGGGGTTTGCAAAGGAATTTTTAAGAAATTTCAGTTCCTATGACTTTGAACTGATATTTAGAAGAGAATTGAGATTTAAGTGAATAGTGATTTCCGGAATGAAAATTCGGAGCCTGCGCTGATATTTTTCGGAAATTGGGCCGAAAATACGAAAATGTCCGAAATATATCATAGAGTCTAACGAAACTGAAACAGAGTGAAACGGAGTCCGTTAGGATAGTTTTCAGGCGATCCGAACGTAATTCGGATAATAATACGCTATTGTCCGGATTACCGATTTTAATGATTTTAAATCCGATTTCGGTGATTTCAGAGCCTGAAATTCACTGTGAAGAATTTAGTTAGAATATTTTATGTTCAAATTTAAATATAGACGACCATAGAATATTTTTGACATATAATCGATATAAAAACAGTAAAAGGCGAAACGGAGATAAAATCTGCTATAATGGAGATATTTAATTGTACTAGCCAATCAAAATCTTTCTTAATGGCTAAGTTATGATTTAAATAATGGGTAAATGACTTGGTCTCATAAAAATGGACCTATGAGAGGCTTGGATTAAAGGGTAATTCACTTTACAATAACCAATTGAATTCTTTGACTTAAGGGTAATTTTGGAAAGTTGGAATTTAAAAGCAAAATTAGGGATTTAAGTCTCCAAATAGAGGAGATCACGTATGAGAAGGAGAGAAAGGAGAAAAGAGAGAAAAGAAAGGGGAGAAAGGAGAAAGAGGAAGAGAAAGGAGAAATCCAAGTTGGGGAGGTGAGTTTTCTTTGTTTTTCAAGCTTTCAAGTGATCTTCAAGTGGTAATCAAGGAGAGGAGCCAAAGAAACTCAAGAAACAAGTAAGTTTTCATGGTGGGAAAGTTAGGGTTTGATGTTTTCCATGTTTAATGTCTTAAATTCTGGTATGGATGTTAAATTGATGGTATTTAAGGTTTAATGGTGCTGAATTTAATATCAATTGAGAAAGCCATGGTTTAGGTTAGGGTTTTGACAAAATCAAGTGAGTAAGGGTTAGGGTTTGATAGTGAATTGTGTGTGTTATGTTGAAATGGGTATAATGCATCAGATTTAAGTGTTTAGAGTGAAAGAAAAAAATGGAAGAGAAACACATTTTGGTCAATTTTTGGGCAGCAGTCTCGGTACAGGAAATGTCCTGTTTTCTGTTTTGACCAGTTTTGGTATTTTGGCCATAACTTGCTCAATTTTGATCCGATTTGAGTGATTTAAGTGGCTACGTAAAATAGACTTGAAGGAGAACAAAACTTAAGAAGAAGGTATCGCCAAATTCTGATCCTAAGTGGCCTAAATATTCACTCAAAGTAGGACCATGTGCAAGCCAAATTCTGGTTCAGTTTTTGAACATAGATTAGCCCGGTTATTTGGACGTAAAGTGAGTTTCGGTGCTCCGAATTGGGTGATTCCAATTGGAATAGAACCCTTAGCACCTTAGCTTTAAATGAGTATAAGGACATAGTGTCAAAATATGAAGTCAAGACCTCGGAAAAAATGAGTAATACAAACTGTCACTAGAAAAATCGGTAAAATGACTAGTTGGCATGAAAATGCCATAACTTTAGTTTGGATGATCCGATTGGATTGATTCCAATTCCTAAGTAAAATAGATTCCTAGAGGAATAAGAATATAGGAATGAGTGTTTATGGTGGATTAAATGGAAATTATGGTTAATGTGTAATTGTGATTTTCTTGGAAAAGGTGAAAAGGACTATCGGACGGGAACGGGAACTCAACGGGAAGCAAGCGGGATTGAGCGGTGAACTGTGAGTGTAAAAATGATGTTTTGCAAATTGAGTTTTAAAAGTGAATGATTTTGATGTTAAAATGAAAAGTTTAATGTAAATGTTTATATTGCCTAAATGAAAAGTTTTGATGTAAATGAAAATTTAATGTACATGTTTATCTTGCATCAATATATATATATTTATATTAAATTATATATGTATGCATATGTTAAGGCATTATGAAAGTTTAAAAACGTGTAAAGAATGCATATGTATATTTGCATATATATATGAGTTTTCATGATAAAGTAAAGGATTTAAATGGATTTATAAATGTATTTTGATAAATGTTTTACTGATGGTTACCCTAACCCCATATGACTGTTATGACTGATATCGGCCGAGGTACCTTAAGCGTGTAAGGATTTAGAGGGTAAAGTTATAGGTTACTAACTGAGGGAGGGAATTAGGTGTCTAGAGTAATATCCTTACACGTGATAAGGTGCTATGACTGGAACCCTATGCAAAGCGTGAGTTTCTCCGCAGCATAGTGGTTATGACTGGAATGTGACTGTCCCTCACCGTCAGTACCCGGAAACTGTTCGGTGTGTTTATTTCCCTGGGTTCCATCAGAAGGAAAAGAAAGAAAGAAAGTTTAAGGCATAAATGGATTTTAATTGTATAAGTATGTATTAGAAGGAAAGAAATAAAGTTTAAGGTATAAATGTTTCAAAGCATAAATGGATTTTAAATGTATAAGTATTTATTGAAAGAAAGTTTAAGGCATAAATGTTTCAAAGCATAAATTGATTTTAATGGTATAAGTATTTATTGAAAGAAAGTTTAAGGCATAAATGTTTAAGGTATAAATGGATTTTAGTTGGATAAGTATGTATTATTTTGGTATATACTGAAAATGTTATTTTAATGAAATGTACACTCACTGGGCTCCTTTAGCTCATTCTTTTCCATGTGTTTTCAAAACATTTTCAGGACCCGACAGGTGCGCCGATAGAGGACCCTCCTGTGCAGTGAGTCGAGCCATTGATGAGACGACGACTGTGATTTCATTGTATATATAATTTTGCATATTGTTTATGTTGAATATTTTGTTATGTATATATGTATATGTATAAAGTTGAAAAGGAACTACGTGGGCTTTGATCCTCAGTGGATGAGGTACGTAGGCGGTCGGCTTAAGTCCGGCTCAAGCCCAAAATGCTTTGATAAAAATGTGCATGGAATTTAAGAGGGTTTGAATGTTTTGATGATTTGAAGTAAACAAATGTATATGTATGTATATTGTGTTGATTGGGTTGTGGACGAGAAGTCCTAATATGGAAGTATAAAATTGAAGTTTATAAGTGTTTTTAAATGCTTTTATCAGGTTTTGTAAATTTGGGAAAGTCCGAAAAACAGAGGAAACTCTGGCCAATTTTTCTGAAAAATCCAAGTGTTTGAAAAAACAAAAGAAAAGAAAAAAAAAAAAATTTATCACTTCGCTTCCGCATTATTTTCTAAAGATATGTTAAAGATTGTAAAGGGGTTCGCTCCATGGATTTTATTTGACTGTTTTAAGGAAAAGTTTCTATATCCATTGGAGTGCCGGGAGGTCCCCTCGGGTTCATGAGGTTAATCCGGGTCGGGATCCTTCAACGTGGTATCAGAGCCACGGTTTTGAAAATGTTATAAAGATTTGAAAATTTTATGTTCATATGATTGTTTTAATGTTTTATTTTAAAATTGCATAAATTATTTATGTGATTTAAAATCATATATGCATTACATGACATATGAAATTTTGAATTCACAGAAAATGCGTCGTCGAGGCCGACCTCGCCACCAGGAGAGCTCCTGAGGCATTAGTACCACCACCCGAAATACCGAGGTTTCATTTATAGGAAATAATACTAGATCTTTTGAGTTGGAAGGTCTAGGCAAAAAGGAGTCTTGGACTTTAATTTCAAAGATTACATTTGGAGGATAGGAGAATAGTGTGAGTGAAAAGATCATAAAAGTTGGAAAAGAAATTGTAGGCATGTGTAGAAGAGTCCCACTCATCATCAACACCTTAGGAGGAATATTAATGTAATGTAAATCAGACTTGTCCAAATGGGAGTCTATTCGTCGGAATGAAAATCTGTTACTACTTCAACATGGAAATGATAATGTTCTACGGGTTTAAACAGGGGATGAGCAATTAGAGGACATGGGAGATCGATATTTCGAGGAATCAGTGTCAAGATGATTGTTGAAAAAAAAAAAAAGTTGAAGAAGACGATTCTAATGATAGATTAACATATAAAATGCATGATCTTATACATAATCTTGCACAATCAATTGTAGGATATGAGGTCCTTATTCCAAGAAATGCCACAAGTCATGTATCAAGAGAAGTTAGTCATGTATCATTGCTTGAAAAGTTGAATCCAATGATAAAAGATAAAATGGAAAAAACCAAAAAGGTCCATATCATGGCTTGAAGAGGTTTGCTGTAGGTTTTAGTCCAGAGATTTGGACCACAGTAGCGTCGACAGTCCACACACAGTACGGCCAGGTAGTAGAGGCCGCAGTTAGGGATGAGAGGAGCATGGGTTTGAAATCCCAGGCTACGCACAGTCAAGGACAGAAACGGAGTGGGTCAACGTGGGTTCAGGGAGGTTCCAGTAAGCAATTAGGGTTTTATGGATTATTTATCTAAACCTTCAATTGAGTTATATTAAGGCTTTAGCTATTAAATTGACATGATTCTAGGTTGATTTTGCTAAGAAATTGAAAAGAAAGAATGAGATTATAAGGATTGTCAATTTAGGTCAACCTTGGATGTTAATGGAAGTGATGTTGTTTGATTGGTTTTAATTGATTTAATGACATTACTTGAAATGCTTGAAGGAATTAATGGAATTAATGGAATTAAAAGTTGAATAGAAAATGAGATGAGAGGGTTAGGCCAAGAAAGGGTTTAATTGGAAATGCATTGGTTTGATTTAGTTTAAGTAAATCAATGACATTGGATGAATTATCAAATATAATTTGTTGAAAGAAAATGGAAGAAATTGAAGAAATAATTATGAATGTGTGACATGTAGGATTTGACCACCTTAGGAGAAGTATGGAAAAGTTGAGTTTCCATTGATTTTAATCAATTGGAAGTGATTAAATGCCTAATGGAATGTGTTAGAATTAATGTTTTAAGAAGAAGAATTGATTAAGATATAAATGTAATTTTTGCTAAGGTGAAGGGCATTATGGGTTTTTCACTTTAAGGATGCTAATGGCTTGATTTAAGGCTTACAAAGATGTTGTCATGAGCCTTGATTTAATTGGAAGTGAATTGGATAAGTTGAGACTTCATGATGAGGATGTTCCCAAGACAGCATTCAGAACACGGTACGGGCATTTTGAGTTTCTAGTCATGCCATTTGGACTTACGAATGCCCCAGCCGCTTTTATGGATCTCATGAACAGGATTTTCCGGCCTTACTTAGATCAGTTTGTTATCGTGTTTATTGACGATATACTGATCTATTCAGGGCAGTGGAGAAGAACATGCAGAGCACTTGAGGATAATTCTGCAAACATTGCGGGAACATCGGTTATATGCTAAACTCAGTAAGTGTCCGTTTTGGCTCGACAGTGTCGCCTTTTTAGGACACATAGTTTCTGCAGAGGGGATCTCAGTGGATCCGCAGAAGGTCGAAGCTATACTGAATTGGAAACCTCCTACGAGTGTTACAGAGATAAGGAGTTTTCTGGGTTTGGCAGGGTATTACCGTAAGTTCGTTGAGGGATTTTCTAAGATAGCCGCACCTTTGACTAGACTGACAAAGAAAGAGGAACCGTTTTTATGGTCAGAGGCTTGTCAGCAGAGTTTCGATGAACTGAAAAGGAGATTGACCTCAGCTCCAGTACTTACACTTCCATCAGGGCAGGATGGCTTTGCAGTGTATTGTGATGCCTCTAGGCAGGGTCTAGGTTGTGTATTAATGCAGAATGACAAGGTGATTGCATATGCTTCTAGGCAATTGAAGAAGCATGAACAGAATTATCCTACACACGACCTTGAGCTAGCAGCCGTAGTATTTGCCTTGCGGATATGGAGGCATTACTTATATGGAGTGCCCTGTAGGATTTTTACGGATCATAAGAGCTTGTAGTATCTGTTTACGCAGAAGGAACTGAACATGAGACAGAGGAGATGGATTGAACTGATCAAGGATTATGAATGTACCATTGAATATCATCCTGGAAAGGCGAACGTGGTAGCAGATGCTCTTAGTAGGAGACCCATGAGTTCCCTATCGCACTTGAGGGCCGTGCATCTTCCTCGACTCATAGAATTGAGGTCCTTGGGTGTGAGACTGGAACTGACAGATTCAGGAGCACTGTTAGCCACATTTCATGTACGTCCTGTATTGATAGACAGGATTAGAGAGCTTCAGATTCAGGATCCACAGATAGTAAAGTTGAGAGGTGAAGTAGAGTCTGGGCAACGAGGGGATTTGTCATTGAGAGAGGATGGTACCGTGGTCATGGGACAGAGGTTATGTGTACCGGATGTAGGTGATGTGAGGAGAGAGATTATGGAGGAAGCCCATTCCTCCGCTTATGCTATGCATCCGGGAAGTACAAAGATGTATCATACCCTAAAGGAACACTACTGATGGAGTTTGCATACAATAACAGTTATCATGCCAGTATTGGTATGGCCCCTTATGAGGCTCTTTATGGACGGAAATGTCGAACTCCAGTCTGTTGGGATGAGGTAGGTGAAAGGAAATTAGTAGGTCCGGAAATTGTTCAAGTGACTTGTGATAAGATCAAAGTTATAAGGGATAGACTGAAAATTGCACAAGACCGACAGAAAAGTTATGCGACAATCGCCGTAGGGACCTAGAGTTCGAGGTAGGGGATATGGTATTTTTGAGGATTTCCCCATGGAAGGGCGTACTAAGATTTGGGAAACGTGGAAAGCTGAGTCCACGATATATTGGGCCATACAGGATTGTTGAGAGGATTGGGAGGTGGCATATCGATTGGAGTTGCCATCTGACCTCGATCGCATTCACGATGTTTTCCATGTTTCTATGCTCCGCAAGTACATACCAGACCCTTCACATGTATTGACAGAGCAACCAGTGGAAATACAGGAGAATTTGACATACGAAGAGGAACCAGTGCAGATCCTCGACCGTCGAGAGCAAGTTCTGCGCAACAAGACTATTCCGCTGGTGAAGGTATTGTGGAGGAGTCATACAGTAGAGGAAGCTACATGGGAGCATGAGGAGCAGATGAAGAGGCATTATTCCCATCTCTTTGATGCAGGTACGAATGTTTTAATTTCGAGGACGAAATTTTTATAAGGAGGGGTGATTGTAAAACCCCAACCTGATTGAATGTTATAATAGTAGTTTTTGAACTGATTAGAGGTCCAATGATAGAAACGAGGGTAGATTAGAATTTAGAACGCTCCGGACGTCATTTGGACATGAAGTGGAATTTTCGAAAATTGTAACCGAATGCCCTAAGGAATAGTGATTTTTCTTATTATATCCGGATGGAGGGGTTTGCAAAGGAATTTTAAGAAATTTCAGTTCCTATGACTTTGAACTGATATTTAGAAGAGAATAGGAGATTTAAGTGAATAGTGATTTCCGGACTGAAAATTCGGGGCCTGCGTTGAAATTTTTCGGAAATTGGGCCGAAAATACGAAAATGTCCAGAATATATCATAAAGACTAACGAAACTGAAATAAAGTGAAACGGAGTCCGTTTGGATAGTTTCCAGGTGATCCGAACGTAATTCGGGTAATAATACGCTATTGTCCGGATTACCGATTTTAATGATTTTAAATCCGATTTCGGTGATTTCAGAGCCTGAAATTCACTGTGAAGAATTTAGTTAGAATATTTTATGTTCAAATTTAAATATAGACGACCATAGAATATTTTTGACATATAATCGATATAAAAACAGTAAAAGGCGAAACGGAGATAAAATCTGCTATAATGGAGATATTTAATTGTACTAGCCAATCAAAATCTTTCTTAATGGCTAAGTTATGATTTAAATAATGGGTAAATGACTTGGTCTCATAAAAATGGACCTATGAGAGGCTTGGATTAAAGGGTAATTCACTTTACAATAACCAATTGAATTCTTTGACTTAAGGGTAATTTTGGAAAGTTGGAATTTAAAAGCAAAATTAGGGATTTAAGTCTCCAAATAGAGGAGATCACGTATGAGAAGGAGAGAAAGGAGAAAAGAGAGAAAAGAAAGGGGAGAAAGGAGAAAGAGGAAGAGAAAGGAGAAATCCAAGTTGGGGAGGTGAGTTTTCTTTGTTTTTCAAGCTTTCAAGTGATCTTCAAGTGGTAATCAAGGAGAGGAGCCAAAGAAACTCAAGAAACAAGTAAGTTTTCATGGTGGGAAAGTTAGGGTTTGATGTTTTCCATGTTTAATGTCTTAAATTCTGGTATGGATGTTAAATTGATGGTATTTAAGGTTTAATGGTGCTGAATTTAATATCAATTGAGAAAGCCATGGTTTAGGTTAGGGTTTTGACAAAATCAAGTGAGTAAGGGTTAGGGTTTGATAGTGAATTGTGTGTGTTATGTTGAAATGGGTATAATGCATCAGATTTAAGTGTTTAGAGTGAAAGAAAAAAAATGGAAGAGAAACACATTTTGGTCAATTTTTGGGCAGCAGTCTCGGTACAGGAAATGTCCTGTTTTCTGTTTTGACCAGTTTGGTATTTGGCCATAACTTGCTCAATTTTGATCCGATTTGAGTGATTTAAGTGGCTACGTTAAATAGACTTGAAGGAGAACAAAACTTAAGAAGAAGGTATCGCCAAATTCTGATCCTAAGTGGCCTAAATATTCACTCAAAGTAGGACCATGTGGCAAGCCAAATTCTGGTTCAGTTTTTGAACATAGATTAGCCCGGTTATTTGGACGTAAAGTGAGTTTCGGTGCTCCGAATTGGGTGATTCCAATTGGAATAGAACCCTTAGCACCTTAGCTTTAAATGAGTATAAGGACATAGTGTCAAAATATGAAGTCAAGACCTCGGAAAAAATGAGTAATACAAACTGTCACTAGAAAAATCGGTAAAATGACTAGTTGGCATGAAAATGCCATAACTTTAGTTTGGATGATCCGATTGGATTGATTCCAATTCCTAAGTAAAATAGATTCCTAGAGGAATAAGAATATAGGAATGAGTGTTTATGGTGGATTAAATGGAAATTATGGTTAATGTGTAATTGTGATTTTCTTGGAAAAGGTGAAAAGGACTATCGGACGGGAACGGGAACTCAACGGGAAGCAAGCGGGATTGAGCGGTGAACTGTGAGTGTAAAAATGATGTTTTGCAAATTGAGTTTTAAAAGTGAATTATTTGATGTTAAAATGAAAAGTTTAATGTAAATGTTTATATTGCCTAAATGAAAAGTTTTGATGTAAATGAAATTTAATGTACATGTTTATCTTGCATCAATATATATATATATATATTAATTAATTATATATGTATGCATATGTTAAGGCATTATGAAAGTTTAAAACGTGTAAAGAATGCATATGTATATTTGCATATATTATGAGTTTTCATGATAAAGTAAAGGATTTAAATGGATTTTAAATGTATTTTGATAAATGTTTTACTGATGGTTACCCTAACCCCATATGACTGTTATGACTGATATCGGCCGAGGTACCTTAAGCGTGTAAGGATTTAGAGGGTAAAGTTATAGGTTACTAACTGAGGGAGGGAATTAGGTGTCTAGAGTAATATCCTTACACGTGATAAGGTGCTATGACTGGAACCCTATGCAAAGCGTGAGTTTCTCCGCAGCATAGTGGTTATGACTGGAATGTGACTGTCCCTCACCGTCAGTACCCGGAAACTGTTCGGTGTGTTTATTTCCCTGGGTTCCATCAGAAGGAAAGAAAGAAAGAAAGAAAGTTTAAGGCATAAATGGATTTTAATTGTATAAGTATGTATTAGAAGGAAAGAAATAAAGTTTAAGGTATAAATGTTTCAAAGCATAAATGGATTTTAAATGTATAAGTATTTATTGAAAGAAAGTTTAAGGCATAAATGTTTCAAAGCATAAATTGATTTTAATGGTATAAGTATTTATTGAAAGAAAGTTTAAGGCATAAATGTTTAAGGTATAAATGGATTTTAGTTGGATAAGTATGTATTATTTTGGTATATACTGAAAATGTTATTTTAATGAAAATGTACACTCACTGGGCTCCTTTAGCTCATTCTTTTCCATGTGTTTTCAAAACATTTTCAGGACCCGAGACAGGTGCGCCGATAGAGGACCCTCCTGTGCAGTGAGTCGAGCCATTGATGAGACGACGACTGTGATTTCATTGTATATATAATTTTGCATATTGTTTATGTTGAATATTTTGTTATGTATATATGTATATGTATAAAGTTGAAAAGGAACTACGTGGGCTTTGATCCTCAGTGGATGAGGTACGTAGGCGGTCGGCTTAAGTCCGGCTCAAGCCCAAAATGCTTTGATAAAAATGTGCATGGAATTTAAGAGGGTTTGAATGTTTTGATGATTTGAAGTAAACAAATGTATATGTATGTATATTGTGTTGATTGGGTTGTGGACGAGAAGTCCTAATATGGAAGTATAAAATTGAAGTTTATAAGTGTTTTTAAATGCTTTTATCAGGTTTTGTAAATTTGGGAAAGTCCGAAAAACAGAGGAAACTCTGGCCAATTTTTCTGAAAAATCCAAGTGTTTGAAAAACAAAAGAAAAGAAAAAAAAAAAAATTTATCACTTCGCTTCCGCATTATTTTCTAAAGATATGTTAAGGATTGTAAAGGGGTTCGCTCCATGGATTTTATTTGACTGTTTTAAGGAAAAGTTTCTATATCCATTGGAGTGCCGGGAGGTCCCCTCGGGTTCATGAGGTTAATCCGGGTCGGGATCCTTCAACGTGGTATCAGAGCCACGGTTTTGAAAATGTTATAAAGATTTGAAAATTTTATTTTCATATGATTGTTTTAATGTTTTATTTTAAAATTTCATAAATTATTTATGTGATTTAAAATCATATATGCATTACATGACATATTAAATTTTGAATTCACAGAAAATGCGTCGTCGAGGCCGACCTCGCCACCAGGAGAGCTCCTGAGGCATTAGTACCACCACCCGAAATACCGAGGTTTCATTTATAGGAAATAATACTAGATCTTTTGAGTTGGAAGGTCTAGACAAAAAGGAGTCTTGGACTTTAATTTCAAAGATTACATCTGGAGGATAGGAGAATAGTGTGAGTGAAAAGATCATAAAAGTTGGAAAAGAAATTGTAGGCATGTGTAGAAGAGTCCCACTCATCATCAACACCTTAGGAGGAATATTAATGTAATGTAAATCAGACTTGTCCAAATGGGAGTCTATTCGTCGGAATGAAAATCTGTTACTACTTCAACATGGAAATGATAATGTTCTACGGGTTTAAACAGGGGATGAGCAATTAGAGGACATGGGAGATCGATATTTCGAGGAATCAGTGTCAGGATGATTGTTGAAAAAAAAAAAAAAGATTGAAGAAGACGATTCTAATGATAGATTAACATATAAAATGCATGATCTTATACATAATCGTGCACAATCAATTGTAGGATATGAGGTCCTTATTCCAAGAAATGCCACAAGTTATGTATCAAGAGAAGTTAGTCATGTATCATTGCTTGAAAAGTTGAATCCAATGATAAAAGATAAAATGGAAAAAACCAAAAAGGTCCATATCATGGCTTGAAGAGGTTTGCTGTAGGTTTTAGTCCAGAGATTTGGACCACAGTAGCGTCGACAGCCCACACACAGTACGGCCAGGTAGTAGAGGCCGCAATTAGGGATGAGAGGAGCATGGGTTTGAAATCCCAGGCTACGCAAAGTCAAGGACAGAAACGGAGTGGGTCGATGTGGGTTTAGGGAGGTTCCAGTAAGCAATTAGGGTTTTATGGATTATTTATCTAAACCTTCAATTGAGTTATATTAAGGCTTTAGCTATTAAATTGACATGATTCTAGGTTGATTTTGCTAAGAAATTGAAAAGAAAGAATGAGATTATAAGGATTGTCAATTTAGGTCAACCTTGGATGTTAATGGAAGTGATGTTGTTTGATTGGTTTTAATTGATTTAATGACATTACTTGAAATGCTTGAAGGAATTAATGGAATTAATGGAATTAAAAGTTGAATAGAAAATGAGATGAGAGGGTTAGGCCAAGAAAGGGTTTAATTGGAAATGCATTGGTTTGATTTAGTTTAAGTAAATCAATGACATTGGATGAATTATCAAATATAATTTGTTGAAAGAAAATGGAAGAAATTGAAGAAATAATTATGAATGTGTGACATGTAGGATTTGACCACCTTAGGAGAAGTATGGAAAAGTTGAGTTTCCATTGATTTTAATCAATTGGAAGTGATTAAATGCCTAATGGAATGTGTTAGAATTAATGTTTTAAGAAGAAGAATTGATTAAGATATAAATGTAATTTTTGCTAAGGTGAAGGGCATTATGGGTTTTTCACTTTAAGGATGCTAATGGCTTGATTTAAGGCTTACAAAGATGTTGTCATGAGCCTTGATTTAATTGGAAGTGAATTGGATAAGTTGAGACTTCATGATGAGGATGTTCCCAAGACAGCATTCAGAACACGGTACGGGCATTTTGAGTTTCTAGTCATGCCATTTGGACTTACGAATGCCCCAGCCGCTTTTATGGATCTCATGAACAGGATTTTCAGGCCTTACTTAGATCAGTTTGTTATCGTGTTTATTGACGATATACTGATCTATTCGGGCAGTGGAGAAGAACATGCAGAGCACTTGAGGATAATTCTGCAAACATTGCGGGAACATCGGTTATATGCTAAACTCAGTAAGTGTCAGTTTTGGCTCGACAGTGTCGCCTTTTTAGGGACACATAGTTTCTGCAGAGGGGATCTCAGTGGATCCGCAGAAGGTCGAAGCTATACTGAATTGGAAACCTCCTACGAGTGTTACAGAGATAAGGAGTTTTCTGGGTTTGGCAGGGTATTACCGTAAGTTCGTTGAGGGATTTTCTAAGATAGCCGCACCTTTGACTAGACTGACAAAGGAAAGAGGAACCGTTTTTATGGTCAGAGGCTTGTCAGCAGAGTTTCGATGAATTGAAAAGGAGATTGATCCTAGCTCCAGTACTTACACTTTCCATCAGGGCAGGATGGCTTTGCAGTGTATTGTGATACCCTAGGCATGGTATAGGTTATGTATTAATGCAGAATGACAAGGTGATTGCATATGCTTCTAGGCAATTGAAGAAGCATGAACAGAATTATCCTACACACGACCTTGAGCTAGCAGCCGTAGTATTTGCCTTGCGGATATGGAGGCATTACTTATATGGAGTGCCCTGTAGGATTTTTACGGATCATAAGAGCTTGCAGTATCTGTTTACGCAGAAGGAACTGAACATGAGACAGAGGAGATGGATTGAACTGATCAAGGATTATGAATGTACCATTGAATATCATCCTGGAAAGGCGAACGTGGTAGCAGATGCTCTTAGTAGAAGACCCATGAGTTCCCTATCGCACTTGAGGGCCGTGCATCTTCCTCGACTCATAGAATTGAGGTCCTTGGGTGTGAGACTAGGAACTGACAGATTCAGGAGCATTGTTAGCCACATTTCATGTACGTCCTGTATTGATAGACAGGATTAGAGAGCTTCAGATTCAAGATCCACAGATAGTGAAATTTAGGTATAAGGCATTAATTGGGAGTGATTAGAGTGAAGAAAATGGAAGAATAAAATGGAATATGGTTTGTGCATAATTCGGCCAAAATGGAAATGAGAGGGGTCAAGGGTAGTTTAGTAATTTCCATTGTTTCAGACAGAGATCCCAGGTTTACCTCACGGTTTTGGTCCAGTTTACAGAATGCCCTTGGCACTAAACTGCACTTCAGTACGGCTTTTCATCCATAGACGGATGGCCAATCTGAGAGGGCTATACAGACTTTAGAGGATATGCTTAGGGCATGTGTTATGGAGTTTAGAGGGAGCTGGGACACCCATCTACCCCTGATGGAGTTTTCATACAATAACAGTTATCAGGTCAGTATTGGTATGGCCCCTTATGAGGCTCTTTATGGACGGAAATGTCGAACTCCAGTCTGTTGGGATGAGGTAGGCGAAAGGAAATTAGTAGGTCCGGAAATTGTTCAAGTGACTTGTGATAAGATCAAAGTTATAAGGGATAGACTGAAAATTGCACAAGACCGACAGAAAAGTTATGCGGACAATCGCCGTAGGGACCTAGAGTTCGAGGTAGGGGATATGGTATTTTTGAGGATTTCCCCATGGAAGGGCGTACTAAGATTTGGGAAACGTGGAAAGCTGAGTCCACGATATATTGGGCCATACAGGATTGTTGAGAGGATTGGAGAGGTGGCATATCGATTGGAGTTGCCATCTGACCTCGATCGCATTCACGATGTTTTCCATGTTTCTATGCTTCGCAAGTACATACCAGACCCTTCACATGTATTGACAGAGCAACCAGTGGAAATACAGGAGAATTTGACATACGAAGAGGAACCAGTGCAGATCCTCGACCGTCGAGAGCAAGTTCTGCGCAACAAGACTATTCCGCTGGTGAAGGTATTGTGGAGGAGTCATACGGTAGAGGAAGCTACATGGGAGCATGAGGAGCAGATGAAGAGGCATTATTCCCATCTCTTTGATGCAGGTACGAATGTTTTAATTTCGAGGACGAAATTTTTATAAGGAGGGGTGATTGTAAAACCCCAACCTGATTGAATGTTATAATAGTAGTTTTTGAACTGATTAGAGGTCTAATGATAGAAACGAGGGTAGATTAGAATTTAGAACTGCTCCGGACGTCATTTGGACATGAAGTGGAATTTTCGAAAATTGTAACCGAATGCCCTAAGGAATAGTGATTTTTCTTATTATATCCGGATGGAGGGGTTTGCAAAGGAATTTGTAAGAAATTTCAGTTCCTATGACTTTGAACTGATATTTAGAAGAGAATAGGAGATTTAAGTGAATAGTGATTTCCGGACTGAAATTCGGAGCCTGCGCTGAAATTTTTCGGAAATTGGGCCGAAAATACGAAAATGTCCAGAATATATCATAAAGACTAACGAAACTGAAATAAAGTGAAACGGAGTCCGTTTGGATAGTTTCCAGGTGATCCGAACGTAATTCGGGTAATAATACGCTATTGTCCGGATTTCCGATTTTAATGATTTTAAATCCGATTTCGATGATTTCAGAGCCTGGAATCCAATGTGAAGGATTTAATTAAAATATTTCATGGTCAATTTGAAGTTTAGACGACCATAGAATATTTTTGACATTTAATCGGTATAAAAGCAGTATAAGGTGAAACTGAGATAAAATCTGCTATAAGGGAGATATTTCTTGTGAGAGCCAATTAAAACCTTTCTTAATGACTAAGTTATGAATAAAATAATAGGTTAATGGATTTGTGATTCATTAGAATGGACCAATGAGCTTCTTTGGTTCAAGGGTAATTTTGGCAAGTGGGAAAGGGCAATTTTGTCAAGTGTGAAGCAATCTAAATTAAGAGATTAAGTTGGCTCAAAAAGGAGGAGAACCCGTAGGAGAGAAAGGAGAGGGAAGAAAAGAGAGAAAAAAAGGAGAGAAAGGAGAAGCAAGAAGAAAAAGTGAAGGGCAAAGGTATGAGATGTGATTTTTTCTCCTCATTCAAGCTTTCAAGTGATCTTCAAGTGGTAATCAAGGAGAAGAGCCAAAGAAACTCAAGAAACAAGTAAGTTTTCATGGTGGGAAAGTTAGGGTTTGATGTTTTCCATGTTTAATGTCTTAAATTCTGGTATGGATGTTAAATTGATGGTATTTAAGGTTTAATGGTGCTGAATTTAATATCAATTGAGAAAGCCATGGTTTAGGTTAGGGTTTTGACAAAATCAAGTGAGTAAGGGTTAGGGTTTGATAGTGAATTGTGTGTGTTATGTTGAAATGGGTATAATGCATCAGATTTAAGTGTTTAGAGTGAAAGAAAAAAATGGAAGAGAAACACATTTTGGTCAATTTTGGGCAGCAGTCTCGGTACAGGAAATGTCCTGTTTTCTGTTTTGACCAGTTTTGGTATTTTGGCCATAACTTGCTCAATTTTGATCCGATTTGAGTGATTTAAGTGGCTATGTAAAATAGACTTGAAGGAGAACAAAACTTAAGAAGAAGGTATCGCCAAATTCTGATCCTAAGTGGCCTAAATATTCACTCAAAGTAGGACCATGTGCAAGCCAAATTCTGGTTCAGTTTTTGAACATAGATTAGCCCGGTTATTTGGACGTAAAGTGAGTTTCGGTGCTCCGAATTGGGTGATTCCAATTGGAATAGAACCCTTAGCACCTTAGCTTTAAATGAGTATAAGGACATAGTGTCAAAATATGAAGTCAAGACCTCGGAAAAATGAGTAATACAAACTGTCACTAGAAAAATCGGTAAAATGACTAGTTGGCATGAAAATGCCATAACTTTAGTTTGGATGATCCGATTGGATTGATTCCAATTCCTAAGTAAAATAGATTCCTAGAGGAATAATAATATAGGAATGAGTGTTTATGGTGGATTAAATGGAAATTATGGTTAATGTGTAATTGTGATTTTCTTGGAAAAGGTGAAAAGGACTATCGGACGGGAACGGGAACTCAACGGGAAGCAAGCGGGATTGAGCGGTGAACTGTGAGTGTAAAAATGATGTTTTGCAAATTGAGTTTTAAAAGTGAATGATTTTGATGTTAAAATGAAAAGTTTAATGTAAATGTTTATATTGCCTAAATGAAAAGTTTTGATGTAAATGAAAAATTTAATGTACATGTTTATCTTGCATCAATATATATATATTTATATTAAATTATATATGTATGCATATGTTAAGGCATTATGAAAGTTTAAAAACGTGTAAAGAATGCATATGTATATTTGCATATATATATGAGTTTTCATGATAAAGTAAAGGATTTAAATGGATTTATAAATGTATTTTGATAAATGTTTTACTGATGGTTACCCTAACCCCATATGACTGTTATGACTGATATCGGCCGAGGTACCTTAAGCGTGTAAGGATTTAGAGGGTAAAGTTATAGGTTACTAACTGAGGGAGGGAATTAGGTGTCTAGAGTAATATCCTTACACGTGATAAGGTGCTATGACTGGAACCCTATGCAAAGCGTGAGTTTCTCCGCAGCATAGTGGTTATGACTGGAATGTGACTGTCCCTCACCGTCAGTACCCGGAAACTGTTCGGTGTGTTTATTTCCCTGGGTTCCATCAGAAGGAAAGAAAGAAAGAAAGAAAGTTTAAGGCATAAATGGATTTTAATTGTATAAGTATGTATTAGAAGGAAAGAAATAAAGTTTAAGGTATAAATGTTTCAAAGCATAAATGGATTTTAAATGTATAAGTATTTATTGAAAGAAAGTTTAAGGCATAAATGTTTCAAAGCATAAATTGATTTTAATGGTATAAGTATTTATTGAAAGAAAGTTTAAGGCATAAATGTTTAAGGTATAAATGGATTTTAGTTGGATAAGTATGTATTATTTTGGTATATACTGAAAATGTTATTTTAATGAAAATGTACACTCACTGGGCTCCTTTAGCTCATTCTTTTCCATGTGTTTTCAAAACATTTTCAGGACCCGAGACAGGTGCGCCGATAGAGGTACCCTCCTGTGCAGTGAGTCGAGCCATTGATGAGACGAAGACTGTGATTTCATTGTATATATAATTTTGCATATTGTTTATGTTGAATATTTTGTTATGTATATATGTATATGTATAAAGTTGAAAAGGAACTACGTGGGCTTTGATCCTCAGTGGATGAGGTACGTAGGCGGTCGGCTTAAGTCCGGCTCAAGCCCAAAATGCTTTGATAAAAATGTGCATGGAATTTAAGAGGGTTTGAATGTTTTGATGATTTGAAGTAAACAAATGTATATGTATGTATATTGTGTTGATTGGGTTGTGGACGAGAAGTCCTAATATGGAAGTATAAAATTGAAGTTTATAAGTGTTTTTAAATGCTTTTATCAGGTTTTGTAAATTTGGGAAAGTCCGAAAAACAGAGGAAACTCTGGCCAATTTTTCTGAAAAATCCAAGTGTTTGAAAAACAAAAGAAAAGAAAAAAAAAAAAATTTATCACTTCGCTTCCGCATTATTTTCTAAAGATATGTTAAGGATTGTAAAGGGGTTCGCTCCATGGATTTTATTTGACTGTTTTAAGGAAAAGTTTCTATATCCATTGGAGTGCCGGGAGGTCCCCTCGGGTTCATGAGGTTAATCCGGGTCGGGATCCTTCAACGTGGTATCAGAGCCACGGTTTCGAAAATGTTATAAAGATTTGAAAATTTTATTTTCATATGATTGTTTTAATGTTTTATTTTAAAATTTCATAAATTATTTATGTGATTTAAAATCATATATGCATTACATGACATAGTAAATTTTGAATTCACAGAAAATGCGTCGTCGAGGCCGACCTCGCCACCAGGAGAGCTCCTGAGGCATTAGTACCACCACCCGAAATACCGAGGTTTCATTTATAGGAAATAATACTAGATCTTTTGAGTTGGAAGGTCTAGGCAAAAAGGAGTCTTGGACTTTAATTTCAAAGATTACATTTGGAGGATAGGAGAATAGTGTGAGTGAAAAGATCATAAAGTTGGAAAAGAAATTGTAGGCATGTGTAGAAGAGTCCCACTCATCATCAATACCTTAGGAGGAATATTAATGTAATGTAAATCAGACTTGTCCAAATGGGAGTCTATTCGTTGGAATGAAAATCTGTTACTACTTCAACATGGAAATGATAATGTTCTACGGGTTTAAACGGGGATGAGCAATTAGAGGACATGGGAGATCGATATTTCGAGGAATCAGTGTCAGGATGATTGTTGAAAAAAAAAAAGAGATGAAGAAGACGATTCTAATGATAGATTAACATATAAAATGCATGATCTTATACATAATCGTGCACAATCAATTGTAGGATATGAGGTCCTTATTCCAAGAAATGCCACAAGTTATGTATCAAGAGAAGTTAGTCATGTATCATTGCTTGAAAAGTTGAATCCGATGATAAAAGATAAAATGGAAAAAACCAAAAAGGTCCATATCACGGCTTGAAGAGGTTTGCTGTAGGTTTTAGTCCAGAGATTTGGACCACAGTAGCGTCGACAGTCCACACACAGTACGGCCAGGTAGTAGAGGCCGCAATTAGGGATGAGAGGAGCATGGGTTTGAAATCCCAGGCTACGCAAAGTCAAGGACAGAAACGGAGTGGGTCGATGTGGGTTTAGGGAGGTTCCTAGTAAGCAATTAGGATTTTATGGATTATTTATCTAAACCTTCAATTGAGTTATATTAAGGCTTTAGCTATTAAATTGACATGATTCTAGGTTGATTTTGCTAAGAAATTGAAAAGAAAGAATGAGATTATAAGGATTGTCAATTTAGGTCAACCTTGGATGTTAATGGAAGTGATGTTGTTTGATTGGTTTTAATTGATTTAATGACATTACTTGAAATGCTTGAAGGAATTAATGGAATTAAAAGTTGAATAGAAAATGAGATGAGAGGGTTAGGCCAAGAAAGGGTTTAATTGGAAATGCATTGGTTTGATTTAGTTTAAGTAAATCAATGACATTGGATGAATTATCAAATATAATTTGTTGAAAGAAAATGGAAGAAATTGAAGAAATAATTATGAATGTGTGACATGTAGGATTTGACCACCTTAGGAGAAGTATGGAAAAGTTGAGTTTCCATTGATTTTAATCAATTGGAAGTGATTAAATGCCTAATGGAATGTGTTAGAATTAATGTTTTAAGAAGAAGAATTGATTAAGATATAAATGTAATTTTTGCTAAGGTGAAGGGCATTATGGGTTTTTCACTTTAAGGATGCTAATGGCTTGATTTAAGGCTTGCAAAGATGTTGTCATGAGCCTTGATTTAATTGGAAGTGAATTGGATAAGTTGAGACTTCATGATGAGGATGTTCCCAAGACAGCATTCAGAACACGGTACGGGCATTTTGAGTTTCTAGTCATGCCATTTGGACTTACGAATGCCCCAGCCGCTTTTATGGATCTCATGAACAGGATTTTCCGGCCTTACTTAGATCAGTTTGTTATCGTGTTTATTGACGATATACTGATCTATTCAGGCAGTGGAGAAGAACATGCAGAGCACTTGAGGATAATTCTGCAAACATTGCGGGAACATCGGTTATATGCTAAACTTAGTAAGTGTCAGTTTTGGCTCGACAGTGTCGCCTTTTTGGGACACATAGTTTCTGCAGAGGGGATCTCAGTGGATCCGCAGAAGGTCGAAGCTATACTGAATTGGAAACCTCCTACGAGTGTTACAGAGATAAGGAGTTTTCTGGGTTTGGCAGGGTATTACCGTAAGTTCGTTGAGGGATTTTCTAAGATAGCCGCACCTTTGACTAGACTGACAAGGAAAGAGGAACCGTTTTTATGGTCAGAGGCTTGTCAGCAGAGTTTCGATGAACTGAAAAGGAGATTGATCCTCAGCTCTAGTACTTACACTTTCCATCAGGGCAGGATGGCTTTGCAGTGTATTGTGATACCCCTAGGCATGGTCTAAGTTATGTATTAATGCAGAATGACAAGGTGATTGCATATGCTTCTAGGCAATTGAAGAAGCATGAACAGAATTATCCTACACACGACCTTGAGCTAGCAGCCGTAGTATTTGCCTTGCGGATATGGAGGCATTACTTATATGGAGTGCCCTGTAGGATTTTTACGGATCATAAGAGCTTGCAGTATCTGTTTACGCAGAAGGAACTGAACATGAGACAGAGGAGATGGATTGAACTGATCAAGGATTATGAATGTACCATTGAATATCATCCTGGAAAGGCGAACGTGGTAGCAGATGCTCTTAGTAGGAGACCCATGAGTTCCATATCGCACTTGAGGGCGTGCATCTTCCTCGACTCATAGAATTGAGGTCCTTGGGTGTGAGACTGGAACTGACAGATTCAGGAGCATTGTTAGCCACATTTCATGTACGTCCTGTATTGATAGACAGGATTAGAGAGCTTCAGATTCAGGATCCACAGATAGTGAAATTTAGGTATAAGGCATTAAATGGGAGTGATTAGAGTGAAGAAAATGGAAGAATAAAATGGAATATGGTTTGTGCATAATTCGGCCAAAATGGAAATGAGAGGGGTCAAGGGTAGTTTAGTAATTTCCATTGTTTCAGACAGAGATCCTAGGTTTACCTCACGGTTTTGGTCCAGTTTACAGAATGCCCTTGGCACTAAACTGCACTTCAGTACAGCTTTTCATCCATAGACGGATGGCCAATCTGAGAGGACTATACAGACTTTAGAGGATATGCTTAGGGCATGTGTTATGGAGTTTAGAGGGAGCTGGGACACCCATCTACCCCTGATGGAGTTTGCATACTAATAACAGTTATCAGGCCAGTATTGGTATGGCCCCTTATGAGGCTCTTTATGGACGAAAATGTCGAACTCCAGTATGTTAGGACGAGGTAGGTGAAAGGAAATTAGTAGGTCCGGAAATTGTCCAAGTGACTTGTGATAAGATCAAAGTTATAAGGGATAGACTGAAAATTGCACAAGACCGACAGAAAAGTTATGAGAATAATCGCCGTAGGGACCTAGTGTTCGAGGTAGGGGATATGGTATTTTGAGGATTTCCCCATGGAAGGGCGTACTAAGATTTGGGAAACGTGGAAAGCTGAGTCCACGGTATATTGGACCATACAGGATTGTTGAGAGGATTTAGGAGGTGGCATATCGATTGGAGTTGCCATCTGACCTCGATCGCATTCACGATGTTTTCCATGTTTCTATGCTCCGCAAGTATATACCAGACCCTTCACATGTATTGACAGAGCAACCAGTGGAAATACAGGAGAATTTGACATACGAAGAGGAACCAGTGCAGATCCTCGACCGTCGAGAGCAAGTTCTGCGCAACAAGACTATTCCGCTGGTGAAGGTATTGTGGAGGAGTCATACAGTAGAGGAAGCTACATGGGAGCGTGAGGAGCAGATGAAGAGGCATTATTCCCATCTCTTTGATGCAGGTACGAATGTTTTAATTTCGAGGACGAAATTTTTATAAGGAGGGGTGATTGTAAAACCCCAACCTGAATTAATGTTATAATAGTAGTTTTTGAACTGATTAGAGGTCCAATGATAGAAATGAGGGTAGATTAGAATTTAGAACGCTCCGGACGTCATTTAGGCATAAAGTGAAAATTTTCGAAAATTGTAACCGGGTGCCCTAAGGAATAGTGATTTTTCTTAGTATATCCGGATGGAGGGGTTTGCAAAGGAATTTTTAAGAAATTTCAGTTCCTATGACTTTGAACTGATATTTAGAAGAGAATTGGACATTTAAGTGAATAGTGATTTCCGGACTGAAATTCGGAGCCTGCGCTGATATTTTTCGGAAATTGGGCCGAAAATACGAAAATGTCCGGAAATAATCATAGAGTCTAACGAAATTGAAACGGAGTGAAACGGAATCCGTTTGGATAGTTTTCAGGCGATCCGAATGTAATTCGGATAATAATACGCTATTGTCGGATTTACGATTTTAATGATTTTAAATCCGATTTCGGTGATTTCAGAGCCTGTAATCCATTGTGAAGGATTTAATTAGAATATTTCATGGTCAATGTGAAGTTTAGACGACCATAGAATATTTTTGACATTTAATCGGTATAAAAGCAGTATAAGGTGAAACTGTGATAAAATCTGCTATAAGGGAGATATTTTCTTGTGAGAGCCAATCAAAACCTTTCTTAATGGCTAAGTTATGATTTAAAATATCATGAGAATGGACCAATGAGATTCATGGGCTCAAATGCAATTTTGGCAAAGTCTAAGTTAAATAGCTAAATTCAAGGGACCAAATGGTAATTAAAGGAAAGTTAGAATATTTAAATGGAGAGACAAACAAAATAATTCATTTTGGTCTCTCAAAAAGTTAAGGCACCCGTATGGAGGAGAAAAGGGAGAAGAAGAGAGGAAGAAGAGGAAGAAGAGGAAGGAGAAGAAGGAGAAGAACAAAGGTATGTTTTTTTTTGTATGGAATCAAGTGTCTTTTGGATGTCTAGGGTTATTGGTGTGATTGCTAGGGTTTTTCTATGGAGATTGGTTTGTTCCAAACCTAGGGTTTTGGTTGAGAGATCACACAAACCCTTGATTTGTTGAGGTTTTGTGGATAAAACCCCAATTGGGGTATTTAAGGTTGAATCATGATGAATTTGATAGAAATTGAGAAAGCCATGGTTTAGGTTAGGGTTTTGACAAAATCAAGTGAGTAAGGGTTAGGGTTTGATAGTGAATTGTGTGTGTTATGTTGAAATGGGTATAATGCATCAGATTTAAGTGTTTAGAGTGAAAGAAAAAATGGAAGAGAAACACATTTTGGTCAATTTTTGGGCAGCAGTCTCGGTACAGGAAATGTCCTGTTTTCTGTTTTGACCAGTTTTGGTATTTTGGCCATAACTTGCTCAATTTTGATCCAATTTGAGTGATTTAAGTGGCTACGTAAAATAGACTTGAAGGAGAACAAAACTGAAGAAGAAGGTATCGCCAAATTCTGATCCTAAGTGGCCTAAAAATTTACTCAAAGTAGGACCATGTGCAAGCCAAATTCTGGTTCAGTTTTTGAACATAGATTAGCCCGGTTATTTGGACGTAAAGTGAGTTTCGGTGCTCCGAATTGGGTGATTCCAATTGGAATAGAACCCTTAGCACCTTAGCTTTAAATGAGTATAAGGACATAGTGTCAAAATATGAAGTCAAGACCTCGGAAAAAAATGAGTAATACAAACTGTCACTAGAAAAATCGGTAAAATGACTAGTTGGCATGAAAATGCCATAACTTTAGTTTGGATGATCCGATTGGATTGATTCCAATTCCTAAGTAAAATAGATTCCTAGAGGAATAAGAATATAGGAATGAGTGTTTATGGTGGATTAAATGGAAATTATGGTTAATGTGTAATTGTGATTTTCTTGGAAAAGGTGAAAAGGACTATCGGACGGGAACGGGAACTCAACGGGAAGCAAGCGGGATTGAGCGGTGAACTGTGAGTGTAAAAATGATGTTTTGCAAATTGAGTTTTAAAAGTGAATTATTTTGATGTTAAAATGAAAAGTTTAATGTAAATGTTTATATTGCCTAAATGAAAAGTTTTGATGTAAATGAAAAATTTAATGTACATGTTTATCTTGCATCAATATATATATATTTATATTAAATTATATATGTATGCATATGTTAAGGCATTATGAAAGTTTAAAAACGTGTAAAGAATGCATATGTATATTTGCATATATATATGAGTTTTCATGATAAAGTAAAGGATTTAAATGGATTTATAAATGTATTTTGATAAATGTTTTACTGATGGTTACCCTAACCCCATATGACTGTTATGACTGATATCGGCCGAGGTACCTTAAGCGTGTAAGGATTTAGAGGGTAAAGTTATAGGTTACTAACTGAGGGAGGGAATTAGGTGTCTAGAGTAATATCCTTACACGTGATAAGGTGCTATGACTGGAACCCTATGCAAAGCGTGAGTTTCTCCGCAGCATAGTGGTTATGACTGGAATGTGACTGTCCCTCACCGTCAGTACCCGGAAACTGTTCGGTGTGTTTATTTCCCTGGGTTCCATCAGAAGGAAAGAAAGAAAGAAAGAAAGTTTAAGGCATAAATGGATTTTAATTGTATAAGTATGTATTAGAAGGAAAGAAATAAAGTTTAAGGTATAAATGTTTCAAAGCATAAATGGATTTTAAATGTATAAGTATTTATTGAAAGAAAGTTTAAGGCATAAATGTTTCAAAGCATAAATTGATTTTAATGGTATAAGTATTTATTGAAAGAAAGTTTAAGGCATAAATGTTTAAGGTATAAATGGATTTTAGTTGGATAAGTATGTATTATTTTGGTATATACTGAAAATGTTATTTTAATGAAAATGTACACTCACTGGGCTCCTTTAGCTCATTCTTTTCCATGTGTTTTCAAAACATTTTCAGGACCCGAGACAGGTGCGCCGATAGAGGACCCTCCTGTGCAGTGAGTCGAGCCAGTGATGAGACGACGACTGTGATTTCATTGTATATATAATTTTGCATATTGTTTATGTTGAATATTTTGTTATGTATATATGTATATGTATAAAGTTGAAAAGGAACTACGTGGGCTTTGATCCTCAGTGGATGAGGTACGTAGGCGGTCGGCTTAAGTCCGGCTCAAGCCCAAAATGCTTTGATAAAAATGTGCATGGAATTTAAGAGGGTTTGAATGTTTTGATGATTTGAAGTAAACAAATGTATATGTATGTATATTGTGTTGATTGGGTTGTGGACGAGAAGTCCTAATATGGAAGTATAAAATTGAAGTTTATAAGTGTTTTTAAATGCTTTTATCAGGTTTTGTAAATTTGGGAAAGTCCGAAAAACAGAGGAAACTCTGGCCAATTTTTCTGAAAAATCCAAGTGTTTGAAAAAACAAAAGAAAAGAAAAAAAAAAAATTTATCACTTCGCTTCCGCATTATTTTCTAAAGATATGTTAAGATTGTAAAGGGGTTCGCTCCATGGATTTTATTTGACAGTTTTAAGGAAAAGTTTCTATATCCATTGGAGTGCCGGGAGGTCCCCTCGGGTTCATGAGGTTAATCCGGGTCGGGATCCTTCAACGTGGTATCAGAGCCACGGTTTTCGAAAATGTTATAAAGATTTGAAAATTTTGATTTTCATATGATTGTTTTAATGTTTTATTTTAAAATTTCATAAATTATTTATGTGATTTAAAATCATATATGCATTACATGACATAGTAAATTTTGAGTTCACAGAAAATGCGTCGTCGAGGCCGACTCGCCACCAGGAGAGCTCCTGAGGCATTAGTACCACCACCCGAAATACCGAGGTTTCATTTATAGGAAATAATACTAGATCTTTTGAGTTGGAAGGTCTAGGCAAAAAGGAGTCTTGGACTTTAATTTCAAAGATTACATTCTGGAGGATAGGAGAATAGTGTGCAGTGAAAAGATCATAAAAGTTGGAAAAGAAATTGTAGGCATGTGTAGAAGAGTCCCACTCATCATCAATACCTTAGGAGGAATATTAATGTAATGTAAATCAGACTTGTCCAAATGGGAGTCTATTCGTTGGAATGAAAATCTGTTACTACTTCAACATGGAAATGATAATGTTCTACGGGTTTAAACGGGATGAGCAATTAGAGGACATGGGAGATCGATATTCGAGGAATCAGTGTCAGGTGATTGTTGAAAAAAAAAAAGAGATGAGAAGACGATTCTAATGATAGATTAACATATAAAATGACATGATCTATACATAATCGTGCACAATCAATGTAGGATATGAGGTCCTTATTCCAAGAAATGCCACAAGTTATGTATCAAGAGAAGTTAGTCATGTATCATTGCTTGAAAAGTTGAATCCAATGATAAAAGATAAAATGGAAAAACCAAAAAGGTCCATATCATGGCTTGAAGAGGTTTGCTGTAGGTTTTAGTCCAGAGATTTGGACCACAAGTAGCGTCGACAGCCCACACACAGTACGGCCAGGTAGTAGAGGCCGCAATTAGGATGATAGGAGCATGGGTTTGAATCCCAGGCTACGCAAAGTCAAGGACAGAAACGGAGGGGGTCGAAGTGGGTTTAGGGCGGTTCCAGTAAGCAATTAGGATTTTATGGATTATTTATCTAAACCTTTCAATGAGTATATAAGGCTTTAGCGATAAATTGACATGATTCTAGGTGATTTTGCTAAGAAATGAAAAGAAAGAATGATATTATAAGGATTGTCAATTTAGGTCACCTTGATGTAAGGAAGTGATGTTGTTTGATGGTTTAATTGATTTAATGACATTACTTGAAATGCTTGAAGGACTTAATGGACTTCATGGAATTAAAGTTGAATAGAAAATGAGGCTGCGAGGGTTAGGCCAAGAAAGGTTTAATTGGAAATGCATTGGTTTTGATTTAGTTAGTAAATCAATGACATTGGATGAATTATCAAATATAATTTGTTGAAAGAAACTGGCAGAAATTGAAGAAATAATTCTGCATGTGTGACATGTAGGATTTGACCACCCTTAGGAGAAGTATGGAAAAGTTGGAGTTCCATTGATTTTAATCAATTGGAAGTGAGTAAATGCCTAATGGAATGTGTTAGAATTAATGTTTTAAGAAGAAGAATTGATTAAGATATAAATGTAATTTTTGCTAAGGTGAAGGGCATTATGGGTTTTTCACTTTAAGGATGCTAATG